>UZAN01040432.1:2906-34181 GCA_900618425.1 Echinostoma caproni | reverse complement strand
CATCATCCAATCATCACTCGTCTTCATCCCTTTTACAGCTGACCGAAACAGCTTTAAACTGTATCCTTTGTATACTCGTCAAAATAACCGCCCTGACTCGGCAAAAGATGGAAAAGGTGAGTTGCCACAATTCTTGCATGGATCTCGATCGGATGTAAAAAGACATGAATGTAGCCGATGACATTGATGTTTTTCCAAATTGCTACATTATCAAATGTTCCAATCGGACACTTTTGTGAAGGAATTTGCATCTGTGTAGAATCAAGTCCTACAACTAACATACTATAAGCCTAACTCTCATCAGCAATGTAAAGCCGTCGACTAAACCACTTGGTCGAACCCGAAAATCTCACATATATAACACAAGTATGCGGCCCACTCAACCGTCGAGCGGCTCATCAGACTTTTTTTCACCATGAATACACGAAATACCACAACCAATCTTCGAGAGCTTCGTGTGAACATCAAATCGCGCAAAATTTGGAACTGGTCTACGGGGTGGAGAGTCAGTGGATTCGCACTGATGATGAGAACCAACAAAGGAGAAACGGCTGTCTAATGCTTCCCAGCCCTTCAGCTCAAACTTCATTTACGTGACAGATTTATTTAGTATCAAAAAATAAATCTGCGCAAAATACGATTGGCGAACTTTTCTTCACATTCCATTCGGCTCTTCCAGTTGAACGAGATCCTTATATCTATTCCTAAACAGGTCACCTAAATTTTCTGTTATTTATCTGTGTTTCCTTATTGCGATAAATTTCCCTAAGCATCACTCATCTTCATGGACGGATTTATGATACTGTCTAAGAAAAAAATGCAATTTATGTTTTTCTTTATCATTTTTTTACTGAATTCATTTTCTTTCACACACTAATCCGTCACTTTCGAAATATATTTACTGATTTATCAGTTGATCCCAACAGCCACTCAAAACTGCATCCAAGCACTGGTCATTCCAATGTTTGGTATGATGGTGATGGTAACGCGTACTACGTAGATGGTACCGTTCCTGACTATCTACGAGAAACACCTGCAGACTCCGTGAAGAGTGAGTGTAAATGCGTGATGCAATCTGCCACTTTCGAATTGTCAATTGGTTTGTTTTACCCTATGGTTTGTGACAAATGAGTTTCTCAATCAGGACTGCATTTGCTGTAACTATTCGCTTCTGTGCAAATAAATCTGTACTAATTGTTAAAAAGACGGTATTTCTAGAAATTAATTGAGTTCATGAATATGGTTCAAGTTCGACAGCGTTTTATTTATAAACATTGTACAAAACTTTCCAAAGTTTTGCCAGTCTTCATTAAACAGAACAATAATTGGATCATATAGTCCATCTGTTGATGTCTGGAGCATTACAGAGCTCAATACACAGCCAAAGATCTTCTGAAACACGGGATATTTCTCTCCATGACTACGGTTTATGTGAGCAAAAATTCCTGTCTTGGCCAACACAACCGGCCATGTACCAGTCTCAGGTTTCGCTTGAATACAACGATTAAAATTCATCGGATTTCGATTTGACTTAGTTGTATGACATGTTATCGCCGTTGGCTATTTTTAAGGCTAACGAATATCTTAAACTCTAAAATCGGTAATGTCGAATTGAGCATCATTTACCAAAGCGAATAAATGGTAGGTGTCAACATTATTTTCGGTGCTCTCTCTTCACATTCGTGCTTGCTTTTGTTGAATAAACATCTAAGTCGTTCCGATTGATTGCACACAGAGCTGACACGCAATCGTGGAGATTCATCCAATTTTTCACTTGAACAAAGGTGCTTTGACACGTGCGGGTTTGTAACTCCAGTTCAGTGGACCAAAGCCACCTACAGGGTAATGAATGAAATGTTGAAGACCGCTTGTTTTAGTTTATTGTTTATTGATAAATTCTATCAATTGAACTTGGAACTTAAAAATGACTGATGGGTAATTTGTGAGCCTATTGCATCACTGTTCTGCAACCTTGCAACGTAACCACGTTAACGATCATGGGCTAATAAATCCATATGACAACCATTTTCTATCTTATTTAAAATACTTTTGTTACATTCTCTTCTTACAGATGATTGTTCCAAATCTCGTCCATCATGGTGTTGTTTTGCTGGGGGTTTCAACCCGCTGAACCTTCTACCGTGGGTACATGAAGCTAAGTGCCAGTGTGGGTTGTGAACACACAAATTGTGAGTGTTTTACTGTTCTGAACTGGCATCGTCATGTTTTATTGGAACTTACTGTTGTTGAATTGCTAGTCTCATTTGAAAAAGCAGTTGCTCCTCAGCAAACGATGTTTTGTACTGTGTGCCGTGGTATTTTATGCTTACGGTTGAATCGCGCTGGAAACAGCCACCAATTAGGTTGTTCCAATGGCGATCCGCGTATGTCAGACGGCTGACAAGCCAAGCACAAAACGTCTATTCGGGACCCTCGACTGTTCAAATTGTTTTTGTTCGTGCCCGAATCCCCAACAGTGAACACTCAATCTTGAAGCTGAACTAATTACTTCTAAGCTAATACACTGCTAACGCTGAGTAATTGAGTATCTTATGTTCAAATTATCCCGTTCGACTTTTCCTACGCATCAGGCGTTCTTAACGACGAGAAAGCTAGACCCATTGCTAGTTTTGTGGTAGATCAGTGATCAATCGGAAAAGAGGTATGAGTCTCAGAAGCATGCCTCGATTAGACTGCAACGACATTTTTGCAGGTGGACTCTTTTTGGTTTTATCGGCTGAATTCATTCCATATCCAGCAAAAGTGTCGTGAAACAATTTTTATTGTTACCGTTGCTAAGGGCAACAAAGCTACGGATAAATAGTGTCAGTGAAAACAAATATTGCTATTACTATTTATGACGTCTTACAATGAAGAATGCGAAAAAACCCTGAATTGTTTTCTAAAAAGGAATCCTTTTCGGATGGAAGGAGGTGCAACAATAGCTTTATAGATATGGAAGAACACGTTACGTAAATCCCTTAACTCGGTATAATGCCCAATATGGTGTAGAATATGTGAACAGGGCAGTCCAGTTGCTTGTTCCTCGAATTGCAGTTAGTATCTTCTTTATCTCAGAGGCTTCCCAAAGTGATGAATTTAATTTTCAGTGAAAAACTTCAATAAACAATGTTATTTGAAATACAAAACAGGAAACGAAGTGAATCATGAGTCGTTGTCAATGGAGATTGACTTAGATTTTCTCGTGAAACATTTTTTCAAGAAGAGAGACGATACAAATTCTGCAACTTAGGAAGTTCCGGCTAGCAGGTCTGCGACGGGCAATTCAATGAAGAATTAGTATTTCCTTAACTGTTAAATCTGAGGCATTTACCGACTGGTTATAAATTCGAAGCACAGTCTACATGGAGAACTTATGTAATAAAGATAACTTTATGTTTGCCTGTTCTTCCCTAAACCACACAACATTATTGAGAACAACTTGAAGAAAAAGTTAATTCAGTTCAGTTGATGTATTAAATGCGATGGAAGTGTTTGTGATAACCGACAAAGAGCATTGTTAGGTACTCCACAGCAGTACGTACGTTTTCTGTCCCTGGTCATGTCTCTATCCGTAAAAAAATCGGGTTGGGACTTCAAACCCTTACCCGTGAGCTACACGGTCAACGGTCATCCCCTTGTGCGAATAGCTCAATCACTTTTGAGTACCAAGTTTTTAGTAGCGCAATCAACTGTTCTCTTGGTTCTTGTTTTTGGGTTTCAGTCCTTGGGTAGCTCAGGGGTAAATGTTTGAAGTCCCTAACTGAATGTTCGCGATTCGAGTTTTGAGAGGGGCACAAAAGGTACGCACTGCTGAGGTGTCCCAAACAGTGCTCTACGTCGGTCATCACAAACATTTCCATCGCATTTGAGTGCATTTGCTCTTGGGATATTAACGATCTCTCAAACACCAAAACCCACACCCAAGACCATCAAGAGTGCCTGGTGCCACTGAACAATGGGATGGATAAACCTAAGCTTGATACCCCAAATTTAGTTTCTTTAAGTTTCATTGGTGTTATTGTGAAACGAATGCAGCTGCATTTTGAAGTCCATGGAACAAACGTTTTGTGCTATTCATCTGACATGCATTCATCGTCTAAGCTCATGGTAACTAAGCAATTGTTTGGTGGCTCAGCAGGCGCACAGTTGATATTCTATGAAAATTGTCAACATTTTAAAATCTTTTCCAATTTTCATGCATTTCTGCAAGTTGAGCTGGATTCGCTTTTATGTTGTATTGTACCCCTCACATTACTATTCATTCCTCATCAAAACTCTTCACTCTACCCCGAAAAAAGTTGATCATATTTGAATAAAAGAATACATAAAACTAAAAATGCCGTGAGACCGTTCATCGGCAACAGATTACACTGTTTGAAACTTCAGTCACATTTAGACTGTTGGAAACTCAAGGAGCCCCTGTTTCTCCTACACACCCATACACCTCCAGGTGTACTCTCTACGTGCATCAGCACGTAGCACGTTGTGTTCAATAACAATGCTTTGATAGTATATTTTTCAAGGGACCTGTTTGAGTCCTCTGAAGTTGTGTATGTCATCCACTTTATCGTCGAACTGGTCCGGATAAGCTTCGATGGAAATGAGGTTGGGTGTTCAAGACGATCGCGGGAGGTCTTTTTTCACCATAATGGGCACAAATTTGGCATACACCAAGAGCGTAATACGTAAACACGGTGTAATGCAAAAAATTACTTGGCTAGTTGTGAATACCAGTATCACAATATGAACGATCGAGTTTTCTAGTGATGCTTAACCATCAAGGACATGTCCACGCGAATCAACTTTCTCAACAGACTGCTCCAAGGACGAATTAGGAACTCTCAGTGTGTTCCATTAGTTCTATCGTCATGTTAATCTATTACTCTTAGATGTGGCTTTCAATCAAATTTTGAACAGTCATGCTTGAATAATAGAAATGTCAATTAATCGATGCAATTGATCTATTTTCAACGTTTGTTTCTCTGTACATGTCTTTTGATTCACTGTCAGCACAATTTTGCGAACATGTCCTGTCAATAATAGAAACGGGATGTGCCTCGTTGACTAAAATCTGTGTTCTTCAAATGTGTAGCTGGATCCTTGATAATATGTCACGTTGCCGATCTCAGCTGCTTAACACGCTCGTTTAGACTTGAGTGCTCTAACTGGACACCCGGGAAAAATGGTGTTACCTGTGCAAATTCCTCACACCCTAGACATTGTTGGCAACCATTTGTCACCGAACACACAGTGAACTCATCATTCCTTCCAAAAAAGTGAATAAATTGTAGAACTTTATCTGAGTTCCATTTTTCACTGCACACCAAAATGCCTTTGCTTGTGTGATTATCACGTGAAAATGAAAAATCATATGACTTTTGCTTGGCCTTTATTAAAAACCATGAATTTCGTTCAGGCAATCGAAGAGTGTATCAGTTTAGACTACAACTGAGTTTGCCTAGGTTGAAATATTTTGAACAGATGGTAAGGACACCTGCTCCCGGATTTTCGTTACAGGGGAGAGCACTCTTTTATTCCTCCGATTACTGCAGAAGTCGCCTACGAAGAAACGACCCGAAATATTACTTCAATACCTATTTCGCTTGATTGGAGATTGTATTGAGTGTAAGAATGGATAACGTAAGGACAAAAGTGAAGCATTTATAAACTCCGTTTGAAAAGAAGGTAGTGCCATCAACGCTGAGGTAAACACACGGTGACCCATGTCATGTGCCTCATTATCAGTATTGATCACTCTAGTAAGGGGGGCGTTTTTGCAGATATTGATTATTGTGCGCTTTTTGCTGAGAACACGTGGTATTCGAGAAATCTGGTTACTTGAATTATGATCTCACACTTATCAGTACTGTCTCACATGTGAAGAGGATAAAACTACTCCGGTCGAATAGTTGCATTTTTACTAACCAACTTTCTGACTTTACCAACACGCGCAAACAGCATTCTCTTCTGTCAACCATGCACCCGAAACACCCTAAATCCATCGGATATTGGCTACTAAGTGTTGCATACGGTAATCAAAGTGCAACTTTCAGCAATTTTCACGCCAATGGATGACTTCAACCATAGTAATTTTGTTTGACTTCATCATTCTATGAATGATTGTGATTCCTGATTGTAAAGGTATGCTTCATTGTGGCAAAAAGGGCTCTAAAGTATACGCCAAAACTAACCACATATCACAGATTAGTCTGTGCAAATTGCCTTACGGGTTTTCTAATTTGCTCTGTGTTTTTCAGGTGACATTGGATTTGAATCTAATCACTGAACAATTTTTTTCATTTTGACAATTTTCGTGAATTTCATGCGAAAATGATACTTTCCTCCCTCTTGAATATGGTCTCCTTCTTTGTATGTCATCAACGTTTTTGCTATTGTCGGTACTGTGCTCAATAAATCTTCCACTTTATTCTCCCTAATTTTGTAAAACCATTCGTAGAGATCGGTGAAATCCCTTCAAGACCCGATTAAAGGACAGCTGCATTCTGTAGAGTTGTTAGATAAGAATGTCGCATGTTTCTTTTGATGTATTGGTTATTCAAATCCGGTACATGTCAGTTCTTTTTTACAGTTCGTCCTAGCAATTATCAATGATTGTTCAAAAACTAATTTGAATGGTTTTACACGTACAAGAAATGTTCCTGAACATTTCAGTTTTGTTTCTCAAGCTCCCCTTATCGATCGGAATTCCGAAGTATTACTTTTAGTCATATTTATAGGGAAAGTACCGATTGTGTTGGTGAACACAAGTATTGCACTCCTGAGATAGCTGAACACGACATCATGTGCAATCGCGGAACTCTCGAGTGCGAGTAAAGCAACACGCACACACACTGGCATCTAGCCCGATTGTTGTCAATTTGTAATCGATGGTTGCTTTTAAAAGTTAGTTTTATTTTTAGTCAATGCGAATTCCCGTATGTAATGCGCATGAAATTGTTGCGTTAAAGAGGGTTTCACTTTGTAGGCGTTTAATCGCTTCCTTCAGATGCTAAAACGATATAAAATGGTCAATAAAAGAACTGTAAAACAATGAGAGAGAGAATAGCAACAGTGCCTATTGATGATGTCTGTGAATTCGCATTGCATGAAGTAACACCTCCCTGCAATGTTGATAATCGACTGTAGATCTAGGGACCAAGGCATTTTGAGTCGCGACACGAAGTCCCGCTAGATACAGAAACTTAGTCAATACTGTTGTTGAGGTCTAACGAGAATAACACAGATGTCAATCGCTCTCGCCAAATCTACAGTATTTTTTATGGTCAAGTCAAGTCAATAAATCGCTTTATGCACCGCAAGGGGTGCAATAACCACTTACCACCACTAACCACTGTCAAAAAATAGGAAATATAGATAAGTAATTTACAAATAAAAGAACTATAACAATAACAGAAAACCAATGGTTTATCATGGTATTCACAATCAGTTTAAAATAACGTTTAGTGCAGGTTACCTCTGAAGATATATTAATTTATGATAAATCCAGCGATCTACGGACCAATGAGCCTTTGTAAGCCTAAATGCTTCTCAATCAGAATGGAGGGATGAATGAGAAAGGCGATAAATGATTTCCAGATACCTGGGCTGATACGATCTTCTAGGAGAATAGTTTAAAGATTTTGAAGTGATGTGCTACAATTTACTGCAGCAAATTTTCCAGAGGAACATGACCACGTACCGATGGAAACTTAAAGGACCGGGAGATAAGATTATCTTCATTGATAAATAAACTCGGGAAAACAACAGGGGCCCCATAAACTCGGTGAGGCAAAAAGCAATCAACAGCAAAACCCCTAATGAGTTGAACAGAGAGTGATCTAAAATGCAAAACATAAAACGGGAGCCTTGTGATCTTAAGAAAAAGATTACTGTCTTGCTCAGAACAGGTAAAAGTATGATCAGTAATAAGGCAAGGAGATTTGACAGATAGTTGTCCATCCACCTGACCATCTAAGGTGAATAAAGCAGGACTGGCATTTGAAAGTTCACCTTATAATCTTTAAAAAAGGAGAAAATTGCATTGGAATGCTGTTGGGGTTCATTAGAGGTTTTCTTATTGATATCACTACAAAATGTTTGTCATTTCGTCTATTAGAAGCTGTACGGTCTTTGTAGTCATGAATCGCTGACAATTAGAGAAATGATTTGCCAGGATTTCAATAAGAGAAATTCGAAAACGGCTTTAGGAAACGGTATTTAGCAATATTTTCCTGTCTGTTTTATTGAAGACATCGCAGTTCTTCAGAGAACGTATGTTAACAATGATTATTCATCATGAACGATGGATAAAACAAAGGGAAAGGGAGAATCAAGGGCATCCAGGATGGATATATATGCAAACTGGTGTGGGTCATCAATATTAAACCTTACAGATAGGATTTTAAGCAGCAACGTTAAAAACATTCAAAATAACTGACGTAAAGAGAATCAAACGAAATTTTAAGAACCCCTATTCAGTAATGGGGTGATTGAGGCACTATACAGCAGTTGATAATAGTTTGATGTGAATTAGAATAGTTGCAAAGTTCGACTGATAAATGGAAACGAGGTGATACATTCCTTCAGGAAAACAGGTAAAACTGTATCAGAACAACCAGGCTTATGACGATTTTGACGAGTTAATTGTCGATTGACTTCGGCAGGAGTAACAATGACAACCGGTTTGATCAGACTAATGTCGTCATGATTTCGCATTACGAGGAGTGCTGTCTCAATATCAATGAAGCTCTAATTCAAACCCTCGAGTTATCCAGAGCAATTGGGCGACATGAGGATTTGATGCCAGAATAAGGTATGAGGCTTGTCATGTTTCTCGATTGCTTTTATTAGTGTACATGGAATTGAGCTTTCGAAAGCCATTCCTGAGGGATTTAGAAAGCGCTCGCATCTCAGTCTGTTTATGCTTTCTGAAGGCACTCTTCTTCCTAGAAAGTTCTTCAGGATGTTGGTAGGAGAATCGTTTGGCGTGGATATAACTCGTCTCTAAGAAAGAAGGAACACCACAACATAGGTTTAGAAAACTTTCGAATTGGTCACAAAAACAGAAGAGGGACAATCTGAAATCAGGATAAGATCGAAGTGACCAATTTTTCATCTTAGCCTCATAAAATTCACCGGGGAACGCAGTTTTATTTAAACTTCTAATCACGGCTTCCAGAAGAGAGGTGGTTTTAATAGAATTGGTATAAGAAAAGTGTGACACTGAGTAGTCAGATTACCCTGACAGGGAACGGTAGGCTCCACAACATCTAAATTCAGATATGCATTAGGTCTAGTGAGAAAGATGGGAACGATTGAAAAGTCCAGCTGGCTAAAACGGGTATCAGAATTGTAAAAATCCCCATAAATGATGTAAATAGAGGTATCTACACTATGAATCCCATGCAGTGGAAAGAACATCATTAAAGACATTAAGCACAACAGACGAGGAATATTTCCATCTAGAAGAATGAGTGACCAAGAGAAACATGGGACGTTTTAACTGGGATTGATGGGGACAAAAATGGGAGATAGTTTGTTTCCTAAGAGCCGCTCTCCAGTCCTCAAGATGCTTACTCGGATTTCTCGAAACTTTTCTGAACGCCCTTTTTGTTTTAATCGCAATTGGTCTCCCAAAAAATGTAGTGGATTCACACTGGTTCCAGTTATAATTCCTCATCAACTTACGGACATATTTGACGAACTTGAACATCACAGTGTTCGCACAATAGTTGCTTTGACAACCAAGGTAGAAGTTCATGCAGTCAAAGCCGAAAAACACCTAAAACACAGTAGTGGTCATGAAGTCAATGATTCATTGATGGTAATATGGATAACGCTGACAAAATGTGAAGGCCGTGTCATACCGATAGTTTCGTGGTTCATGGCAAACCTTTAGCATTTCCACTAATTTAAATGATAGCTTCCTGACCAATCTACATTTTTTTAATCCAATGATCTTTACTGGAGCTTCGTTATTTTACAACTAATTCACCAGCATCCGTCGTCGAAATCCGGAAATCGTACATTGTATTGGCATTCATATGATAGAACCAACATCACTAGTGGATATTAGCACGGATATTTTTTGTCTGTTGTGGATAACATAATATTCAATCCGTTGGATAAGGCCAGAAACACTAAGCGTTAGGGGGAACAAATGGGATGAAAATCATTGTATTGCACGGGTTTGATCAATACCTGTATACAAGTCTCTTGAATTCAGAGTGAATTTGGCTTTGTGGATATGAACAAAGATCCGAAGAGAATAACAGGAATAGGATTACGTTTGATATCCCCGGTATCCGTGTGCCCTTTAATTCAAGGCTGCAGCACCTAGCTTTACAAATCCAAGTGCAACGGAAAAGTAAACAAGAATGTTCCAGACACCAGCCGTTGATCAATTCCGAAGTTTATTTACGTATTTAGAGAAACTTATAGAGTAAGTGAAATGGGACAGGGAGCGAGAATATTAACTGTGCGGATTCACGTATGCCGCGTTAAGGTACTGTTGTTAGACCTTGTGGTGCTCTATAGGGGACCGCTTTTCTAGTAAAACCCTGCCACCTCTTCGGATATACAGCTGGGCCTTTCTCTTACTCAGGGACAGGTGATGCACCAGATAGTAGGTACCTCTTCCACTAGAGTCAGTTAGACGCAGACCACGCATCTCTATCATCAGTTTAATGGGCTTTTAGTTGTACACTTTGCATTATGAAGTTAGGTAGTCTAACACCTATGAAAAGTCGTTACCTATTTGTTTCTCGTTGGTGAGGGTTGATAACGATTGGCGAAACCGTGAGTTCTCAACACCGCTTGTATAATCAACCCCGGATTTTGATGTGCCGTCATATTGTGGATTTTAATGAAAATATTCTTGTGGTTGTTGTAAATCGTAGTTTGATTAACTTAGTGAACACTCCGGTAGCGAGTTTATTTTCAGAATACTCTATTTCGACCATCATGGGGATCCGTAAAAACAAAGTTAATAAACCCCATGGGTTTTGAGGCCGATAAATGAGCGTATCCTTTATACGAAATCATAGTCACACTTAAATTATTCCAAAGTCTTGCAAATCGATTCCATCCTTTTAGGAATGTTCAATGACATATGAACAGAGTATTGACATCTAAAATACGGATGTGAATGAATCACATTTGCGACAAATTTACACTTTTAACAAATCTTAACCGGGTTCTAACACATTTACTGCACCGCTATGGTTTTTCAGTGGTGACACTCTGACACGCATTGGCAATGCATGATGACTTGTGCCGTACCACGAAAATGATGACAGAGTCATGCCCCACAGTATGTGGATTATTCCGCACTTGACTCTCTGTTGGAAATAATTTACGGTGTGGTTTATTTCATTGATTCCTGTCATCAACTGCGATGCTAGTAGTCACGGATAGGCAGCCTAGTCAATCATAATGATTCATCTGTCACTTTCTGACAGACGTGTGTGACCAAGGACTGACTTTCAGCATAACACGTGACATTTCTTTCCTATTTATATAAATATTTATATAAAAATACAAATACAGTATATGCTTCAGATCAATGTAAAAGCACACATCAAACAAACAATAGATCGTAGGAGCTGAATTTTTACAGTAAATAATGTGTAAGCTAGGTAATACTTCCGATATCCATTTATTGACTAAAAGATCAATAGTTTGATAATGGCGCCTGGTTTTTGCTACCACATAAAAGTCCGAGCTACACAAATTTGTATGACGTACGGAGTAATCTGGGTAGAGAGGAAGGCTGATAGTTACGGTCACAAATGTGGCTCACTCATACGCAAGGAACTGAGAAATAAAACGTGAACCAGACAGTGCAGTACGTCCCATAGTTCTGTTTTCTAGTGAAACGAACGCTGTTTGTTCAAATGAAAAAACTCATCGAGTGTAAAGAATTGCTTCATTCAAAACTCCGAATTGCATAGAAACCAGAATAACTGGAGGGTTCTAGGGCGATGAGCGCCCCAGTGGCCTTTCCGTTTGTTACATGTTCCGGTGACGTAAAACCAAATAATTTGATACGAAATAGGTAAACCATTTACATTTACAAACCTTGAAAAAACTATTTGATTACGAAGACAACTGGTACGTCGCTCATCAACTGGGAGAAAAATAAGATAGGAAACACATTTTCTCGTCTTCGAATTCACTCACCCGTTAATCGGTATAAGATGGACTATCTGAGACAACAACCTGTTTCTCTCATTCATTCCACTTTACTTGCTCTTGCGATAAATCTTTCGGTAATTGCGCCATTAAGCATCAGGCCACCCGGATGGGAGAACTTTATCCAACTGGGCTTATTCTGGGACCAATAATGGCAGGTATGAATACGAAAGGAATTCCACCGATGAGGTGCAGGTGCCCTTTCACCCAATTGGTTCAGTCACGTAGACAAAATCTAATGATGCTAAAACCCATGTGCAGCAGAGGTGATAACAATTGAATGAAACAAACCTGATCGTATTCAAAATAACATTTACCCGGAGAGCTTTTATCTCTTCATGACCATTTATCCGAATCAGCCCCACTGTAAACACCGCTGAAAATTGGCACTACCTAAACTATTATCTCCAATTTTACTTAGAGCATTTAAAACTCCCTTTCCCACCTCCGTTGACCTCAATGAACATACTGTGTAAATAAAACCAAACATTTTCCTTTCATACTCCTCACAGTTATTCATAAGTTATCTAATTATCAGTGAGGCAAAGAGAAAACATAGTAGAGAGACCAATCACTCTGTGTCTCTGTCCCTGACTTGTACAGGTTTTTTATGTGAGCCTAAGCATCACTTTTGAATAATCAAGAGAATTTCTCAAAGAAACCAAAATTGCAGAGGAAAAACCGGCCACATCAAAGCAAGAGGATAATTGCACTCAGTTTCAGCTGAAAGAGCTGCAGAGATCTAATAAAGAGGGCAGTTCGGGCAGATTGGCCGTAATTTTATCATGCATTATTAAGAAAAATGGTAGCTGAATTTAAACTGCAACCGATTTAGTTTATATTAAACTGTTGTTGAACAAAGGCAGGTGCATATGAACTATCTCAGTTAATTCAAATCGCATCGAAAATACCCTTGACGTCTGATTTATCTCACCGGTATTTGACGAACAATTCACCAGGCGGAGAAAACGGAACTGTTGCCCTAGGTTTTCAAAGAAATCCATTCCATCGCTCACAAAAAGTAAAAACTTCTGCCGCCTGATGAATCAGGTGAGAGTCGAATACTGGGCGACTTGTGGTTGAATGTTTGTGGCAGGCTAGAAAGAATTGAATTCATTCCATTGAGCAAGCTGGTTTTTCGGTGACTATCACTTCAAAACTCATTCATAAGATTCCATACTTTTCTAAGATAAAATGCAGTGTCATATGTTACGTGTAGTTTATCCTAGAAGTGTTTAAACCTCAGTATATATGTTGTTTTCTTGCGTTTGAACAGTTTGTCTTCTTTCTGTTCAAACCATTTTCTGATTTAGCAAAGAAGAATTCATTGAGTTACCAAACAACAACCTGGATTTAAATGTTATCCAAAATCTTTCTCTTCTGTTAAAGATCAATAATTTAGCTCCATCGAGATTGGTTATCGGAGGCCAGATAACTGTGTGATCTGGAGGAAACCAACGAAGGAGATTGAGATGCTAAGCTGGTGGACTCCATGATAAAACTAAAGGAGTACAAAATGGCAAATGACAAAACGAAATATTAATATCCATGCCATGCCAACCAGTCAATTTTATAAATGAATTCTTCTATTTATATTTCGTCATCTTACGACTGATGCGCTAACAACTGCCGTCTAAACTGAGAGGTTATACTTTATTAAGGTATGTGACCAATAGAGACACCACGATAAATGGACACTACTGAGGATTGATGGGTCTGATTTTGGATAATACAGTATTCAATCCCGTGGATGGGGCCCAGAATGCTGAACATTGAGAGGAAGAGATTTGACAAAAGTCAGGTGGTCACAAGATTTTGAACAACATCAGTAGATTTGCTGGTTTTAAACCCCTGAAAACCCTCAGGACGACATACAGAGTTTGATAGACCGTCGAAAGTGATTCTGTTCGACTGATCTGGGTTGTTATGACATAAAATTTTTCGATACAGTCATCGACACATTGACGACACATAACATGCACATCAACCTAACACATCGAAAAAGAAACCTTAAATGTTCGTACTCTTCTTTTCCGTGGATGACTTTCCTCAAAAGGCATCAGTTCAACCGGTTTCCCGTCCCCCAGTTACTAGGTTAAGGTTATCAGTGTTTACTTTTCTGTATTTGTGTGTTTGAATTGTTGAAACGTTTGTTAACCTCGGCGGCATTCGAACTCACGTATAGACGCCGCCTACGATTTTTGCATGTTACCAGAGTTTCACAGTCGATAATTAAAGAACGCGTTCAGTAGAAACTCCAGCACTTTGTTTGTATATTCACTTTAATTGGTGTAAAATGAGAAACTTATTTCATTTGAGCCCTAGCGCGTGAAACCTTTCAGATAGCGAACGGAAATGTGAAAAACAATTGGTCGAAAAAGATGGATGAACTTTATTGTCAGACTAGTAATTGTCATAATCCAAAAGCTTTTTAATTTAGGGGATTCAGCTACTCCGAACTGCTACACCTTGAATTATTCCCTGTTAGTATACCAACAGTCATTCAGAGAAGTTTATCAAATGGTTGGATCCGATAATCGTTGTGCAAGAAACAAACCCAGCGAGCTTCTGTAATTAATGCAGTCAGCGATTGTCCCTTTTATGCTTAACTCCGCTCAACTGCAGTCAGCGGTTTGTATAATCCGGTTGAGCATGATGTTCCTCCTCCATCTCAGCAGATTCTTCAAGCAGGCGAAAAACAAAAACTCAGCCGATGAGAATACGTTGAGGTAGTACAGGCCTTGCATTCAACATTATTCAGAAAAATAAATATATACATGAGAGCATTGTGTGTTTCGATTAACTGGCATTCGAATAACCCTGGTTTCCATTTTTTAAACACTGCAAGTGAAAACTTAGCCAATTGGGAGGTCACATTAACATTATATACTTTTTTAAATGGAACTCAGGATAATAATATCTTAGATAAAATATTATACAACGATATCTCCGATATGCAGAACGCGGTTGATAAACCCTTGAACTCAACTTAAAAATAAGAACACCAAAAACAATAATACCAGGAAAAATACCATATGACTTTCTGCTAAACACTGGATTGTTTCTGAGGAATGCATTGAACAACGAAGATTTAGTTCATTTGTGAGTTGACGAGCTACCATTGGGATATCATCATCTAGATAAAGAACAAACCTAACTTGTTTTTGAATTTTTTTTTCTCGCAATCCTTAAGCAATTGTTTTTTGGGGGATCTGAAGTTTTTATGGTAATT
Organism: Echinostoma caproni; assembly: GCA_900618425.1. Taxonomy (NCBI): domain Eukaryota; kingdom Metazoa; phylum Platyhelminthes; class Trematoda; order Plagiorchiida; family Echinostomatidae; genus Echinostoma; species Echinostoma caproni. The sequence continues at coordinate 18,754 of UZAN01040432.1, read as the reverse complement.
GGGAAAAGTTCAGTAGCCTCGATGAGATTCGTACCCAGGCCAGGAAGCCGCCTGCGCTTTGTACGTGCAAGCGTTGGATGGGTAATTTTAATGTGCAAATATCAGGGTTATCAGTGTGACCTCGTAGATCAAATGATAGAATATGTGCGTAAAAAGGGTAGGCGGCCTTGATGCTTGGGTTTGAATCCCACCAAGAATACTGAAGTTTTCACAATCGCCATACTTAGAGCAATGCCTCCTACAGTACGGAATGGTTTACAATGTTGTTGTTTGCCAGGTTTTTTTATGTATCAAAGGAGTAACATAGTGGTCGAAAATACAAAATATTTTTCCCCATTTGCAATGTAAAATAGCAGTGAGAACATGATGCATTTTTTTCTTGAGAGCCATTCACCTCTTTACACGGTCACTATTCAGAAGTTGATGCGTCGTTGCAGTTTGATCTTAGCTATTGGATTGAGTTTACTTTTCAAACTTGATCACGTTTACGATTGATGCACATCGTGGGCTGTGACACTCATCAAGACATTTGTGTTCGCCAAACTTCGGTGGAGTACGACATCATTTGTCGGTAAGTGACATGTGATAACCTGAAATTCACTGCCACACCTCAACGGGAATCTTGCAAACCGTTGCTGAGAGATACAGTAAATATTCAAAAAATCAGCGTTTTCTAATTACCGTTGTTCATAAATATGCACGCGCACACACAAATATATTGAGTACCAGCGCTAATGACTTAGTTTGACAAATAAAGAACGGATACCAGTGACAAAATACCTTCGTTCTCGACGGAAGAACACCAAAGTGATTTGATGTACGTGTATTAGGGCGTAACTTTGAGCAACCCCCGGATGTTTTGTTGAAATACAGATTCATTATTTGAGATCATAGAACAAGTGCTAATTACCGAGGGATACAGATTTATCTGGTAACATTCAGGACGCACCAATGTGACCACCACATTTGTCGCCCATATGTAGAGATAGGGAAATTTGACAAGATTGTAAGACTACACTTTTGTATTGCAAATATAGACTTCTGTAAAATAGTAGAAGGATATACGGGGAAAGAACATTAAAGAAGGCATAAACAACGCAATCTTGTTTGTAAACAAAGTCTATTCATTGGACGACATAGGACTACAGTAACTTGTCTTGTTCCTTTGGGAACCTAACATTATTAGATTGAGTTACATTACAACCTCACGGATAGTTCCTCCTTTAGGATTATCCTCATTTGGCGTTAGCTGGTTTCTACATCTTCAGTACATGAAATCCATACTTTATGCCCTTGTATCGATGCATCAAGGACCTATCAAACTGAAGTAATTTTCTTCAGAGAATAAAACTTCCAGATTACGAGCATTGGTCTGGTGTATGCCAAGGGTCTCACGTAGGGTCTCAATTGACAGATTTTGCTCCTAGACTTAACTGTAATCTGCCCGTTTTTTAATTTGAATCACAAACTGATTTAGGATCATGATATATTCATGACGTCTGTCGGGGTGAAAAATAGGTCAGATCGAAGTGGATTACGTAATTAAGTGATAAATGTTCCTGTGGCTTGTTTCTCATTCAGACTAGTTACAAATGGTTACGGAAATTGTATTATTATCAGTGTATAAAAAATGTCAAACCGTTTGAGCAGAAGGCATGTCACCAAATCAAGTTGCTAAAAGTCAAAGAGAGTCAGCAGTACTGCACGATCGATAAGATTATACTTTGCAACCGTTTTAAAGTGCAAACATCCATAGCAGTCTACAGGAACAGAAATGTCACACGATACGTTTGTAGCCATCTGTGATCACTTCAACAATGTGCAAAGTTTTTAAAAATTGGGAATTGTCGAGACCGGTGTGTTATCAATCGCAGTTGTATTGTGGTAGATAGCATGCAGAACTAATGAAAGAGAATGTAATGAGAGCCATTTCATTCCAAATGCCAAAAATGTTTTACTTTCGAAATGAACAAAACCTTGCGCGACTTAAAAAGACCATATTTTGAAAATCCTTATTTGTGACCCAAATCAAGGTGATGAGTATGTAATCTGAAGACTCATTCTTTTTAACACAACATTCCATGGCAATTAAATTTACCTAAGATTATGAAAACTAACAGAATTTCAAAGGACTGCAGTATCTGGTGAATGACGTTACTTAAACCTTGGGTGATGAACAGATCAGAGTGAATTCAAATGAACTTTACAATGAAATGTTTAACTTAATTAACTGCGAGTTCACATACCATCCGTTGGATCAATAATTCTATATATCTCTAACAAATCAGTTCAATATAACAGTACTTTTATGATGAACTAGAAGTAACGGAGCCCCATGAATTAAAGAATGTGCCCATGAATAATCCCGTGCGTATTTGATAGATGAGTGATGTTGCTAGGTTTAGGTTGATGTCTTCCGTCAAAATCATAACGATTGTGATGACCGACATCACTGTTTGAGGAACTGGTCGCATAATCAATTGCTCAGTGTAAATCACATGATCGCATCTGTCGTTACTAAATGCTATACGTTCACTGATTCATGATTTCGAAATGAAGAGAGAAACTCCAGAATTGGTTCAATATATTAATCCACGATTTTCAAAAGTCATATTACTATTAGTGACAAACGGGGTTAAGACCCTACAGCCATTTCCTTATTTTTTGACATGGCTTACTCACTTATTCATCGTCCACCGATGGGGGAGCGTTGAGTTTATTGTTCTATGGGGATGGGGAATGTGCTTCATTGGTAGTGATGAAGTTCAACAAGACTTATGGGACCCTGGTTCAGGTTATCAGGATTTCTGGAAAAGCGCTGATTAAGAACTGAAAATCTGTCGTAAGTTTAAAGGACAAAAAACGCAGCTGATACTCATGAACAAAGACGAATAAATCTGGTATTTTTAATGTATTGCAATGCAAACGGCTAGGTCCCGAAATGAGCGAGAGAGAAATTTACCAAGAAAAAAGGCTTCCACGTTCAGCTCCATGGATGTTCAAAGAAAATAACTTTCACCCGTGCTACCTGGCACAGTTGAATGTTTGAAAAACATTTATCCTAAATAAGATAATTCAAATGTAAATGAAAGGTCACAAACTCATTTCGTTGGGACACTTAAAACCGAACATCCTTTGTGGAGTAGCGATCACTTCATAGTTCCAAGATGTCAGCACGGTCTGGCATTCATCATGAAAAGTTTATCGAACTTTGCTTCTTCAGTGGAAACGTGAAAGGTAAGAGTAATTCTAAATACTGCACTGTTGAAGTCATTTTATACTTACCAATGTTGCAAGACTGCATGATATCTGTTACCCAGTGAGCAGAAATGGAATTTGGTATTCCAGTTTGATTCCTGCATGACGATGCACCATCATACACTGTTCTGTTGCCAAGCGATGTTCCCTTCTCTGAATTTACTAGGAAGTGGATCAATCAGAAAAACGAGAGGACGTTTATGAGGATATCTAAAGCGATCAGTTTATTTCCCAAAACCGAGAACGATTGATGAGTTGCAACAGTATCACGTAATGTCAAACTAGTCCACAGTTCCCTATTCCGAAGGTCAAGGAAAACTGTTTTTGTTATATTTTGTTACACAAACAAAACTGTGGGCTCCGGTGAATTCTAAGGAAAACCTGTAGGGGCAGTCATTTTATATGCTAACTGGTAGATGCCATATGCCTCTGATGGGTAATTCGAATGTCAAAAGATTAGTGCTCTCGGTGTAGCCTCGTAGCTCAGCTGATAGAGCGTGCGCCATATAAAAGCGTAGACGGCGTCCATGCGTGGGTCTAAATCCCACCGATTCTACTAAACTTTTCACAATCGCGACATAAAATCATCAATCTGCGAAGCAATAATTTTAATTAAAAAAACAGTGATTGAACTATTGAACACAAGTAAAAAATAAATCTGCACACATTTCTTATTTATGCCCACCCACCCCCCGTAAAATGAACAATGTATCACTTACCTAGTTAACATGCACGTCATGGTGTCACTTCAAGATCGTTGGAAAAACAGGACGGATAGTTTGCGTTGTCGTTAGCCTACACTAGTAGATAATGGCATCGATACTGCGCTGTTGTAATTCTTTGACAACACATTAGCAGAATAGCTTTTATAAGCTAATCTATTATGCGAGTCCGACAAACACATGATCGGTCGGATGAACCTTATGCAACATCCAAGACCAAATAATCCCCTCGAGTCTTTAGAATCACCAGTAAACACAGCAAGGGTGTAATTATCACGCGGTTAAACAACGGGTAAAAACAGCATTATGAGAAGTATTAAGTAGCGGTGATCGGTCAGCTTAATGCCAAACTGAGGGATTACAAGATGTGTACACTGCGGAACATTAGCCAACCATATCGAAAAACCTGGAGGAATGTAATTTGACTATGTGATGCCGCAACTAATAGGAACACAAAAATGTGAACTGATGAGGCCATCACATGATGTTTAATAAATTATTCGAAATTATGACCGGCCACGGTGTACTTCGGCGTTAAAACGTTTCAACCACAAACCCAAACGCGCCTGCTCGGTCATATAACTAATACTTATTGTTGGTGAAGTTCAAAAACGGAAGAAAAAGAGATGTAATGCTCATTGGTATTTCCTGTGAAAACGCTCCTTTGCGATTAACGACAATCGTTGTCTCTGACTCATCTAGTTTTAGGACATTATTGATTAGAACTGTGCAATGGATGATGCTGGCATTGTCAAATTCATTCCCCCCCCCACAACGTGTTAACTTGTGTCACTCCATTTCTTACTCTTGAGCGTAACACCATCGAGAGATTCACGCCGACTTACGAATCCGTCTTCACAATCCAAATGCGGAACCAGGTGTTGTGTTGGTCACTGTGGGTGTCTATCCCCTTTTCTCACCACAGATGATTGACACATCAGTGTCTACTTCTTATGCGACTGTTCCACACTTGGGTACCATACTGTTGTCTCAGCACATCAATAGCTTGGCTCGAAACAGGTTCAGAGTCCCGTGTTTGAAGTTGCGTATGTCGAACTCATTTGGTTTTGCAAAAAGGCCACTTGGGTCTCAGTTTCACCTTGAACAAATGTTTTATTCATAAGATTGTAACGGAGCATCATTGTGTGAGGTAACTATACTGTTGTCTTGTCACAAATACTGTATCGAACGGTAGGTTGTCCGTTTATGGCTAATTGTATTTACTTATCAAGTCGGAAACTTATTCAATATTTGTACAAATGCACATTACATGGAAACCTGGGGTTTTAGTTGGAACGACGATAAAAGAGAGAAGAAGCACACAAAATACGAATTTACCGAAATAAATCGTAAAACGATTGAATGCTTTACAATCCTATTTAATTTGATGTGATGTTTTGTCATATACTTTATGTCAGCAAAGTATGTCGCATAGGCATTCCTACTGATGTTTATCACTCCTCAAGGTGTCAAACTTTCTTCAACTTATCATAAGGTTTTCAAATATATATCACTGATTAGAGATTGATTATTAAACGTATCTGATTTAGCCATCACCGTAAAATCAATCAAAGGGTACTTCTGAGGTACATATGCTCTTTTTCTAATCGAGTAGAGAGACAGAAAAAGCTTCAAATGAGAAGTGTACCCTGGAAAGTTAGGATACTACTTGTTGTTATGAGTCATAAGGTACGTTTCTTTGCTCGTCTTCTTTAATAAGACGATTTCAAGGCTGTGAGGTCTTGGGTATTATTGATAAGCAGAAAACACTTGGATTGTCGCAGATGGTCATAGTAAACACATTTGACGAACAGAACGCACCATTGTGGTCAATCACAAATGTTAACTAATCAACTATGAATTTTCTGTCTATTATGGCAAATATTTCAACTATACCGATTTACTTGCTCGTGTAGCTGATCATTTACTGGTGAAAAATCTCATCATTGCTGCGAAATTTGTGTGCGTTGGCCAACAAAAGGGATATGATCAGTTTAACCAACAGTAGATTCTGCGAATTTGCACGGACTAAATTAACAGCACCCAGAAATTGCTGATTATTGGATTTTGTCATGCAAGCAATATTTGTATTCCACCTTGAAAATTGTATCACCACAACTGCAAGTTAAATGAGGATGTTACAATGTTTGTGCATACATTTTTTCCATATTCGAAACATTGGTTGAATCCATTGGTGCCATACAATGAAAGGTTTGCATCTTCTTTATAAAGCAGCAAACGATCTCTATGACATGATTACGACAATGAGCGACAGGTTATAGTATGCACAATAGTGTACCTCATCCCTACAGCTTCATTTACAGCAGACGTGTACTGTACAATTGCTTGACAATTGGATAACTTTTGAATCATTCTTCACGGTAAATCTGTCGTTCACTTGATCGATTTCGTTCGAGTTTGTAGTTTAGTTACTCATTTAAATCTAACTTACAATCTACCGGGATTGATATTGCCTTCTGACAGTAAGTTATTCGCAAGTTATTCCAGGCTCACACCATCCTTTAAGATTAGAACCTTCGTTGAAATGCACCGATTGGAGTTTTGGTTTTAGAGTTCATCCCGAATAAAAGCTAATCCATGGTATACTAATGTTATACAACAAGTCACTCTGTAACATTATGCCTGAGTATGACGTGACTTGTTTTACGGGCAGATATACATTTTTAATTATTGCAATAACCAAATTGTCCATTGAAAAGACAAATTAAGCGAGGAATTACGTTTAATCATTCATTTTTATGCGTCCACACATTAAAAAACGATAACAACAAAACTAGATATTCATAAAATGAATGGAAGTGGTAGTAGGAAGGTGAAGATACAGTTGTAATCGCTTGCTTAAAGTGATTAAATAACACAACCGTTCGATCGTCGTCCGGTTTTTCGAACAACAGTAGGTTACGTTAGATCCTCGGGCCATGGCAACCTCAATGGGTGCATAATCCGCATTCGTTTGCGCAGTTCGAGATGTTGAATTAGATTAGTTATCGCCTCGGTCGTGCAAAGCACAATTGGACTCAGCTGTTTAGGTAGATTCATAAATGACCTTTCGAAATCTACCATATGCCTGGAGTTGATCAAATGCTCCATAATTGGGCCAGGCCGGATGATACTCCAGTCCGCTTGGTCAGCTGCTGACTGCTACGACCGATGCAGCCGGCTCCACAGGAACATGTGTATTGAGAAACAAAGGTGGACATGGACGTTGGTGTCAGTCGATCCGTAATTCTCTGAGCAATGACCGGAGAGAATCATTAGATTATTTTCAGGACAACGGCGTAAAATGTGCATTTTTAATGCTTTTGAATTTCCTTTCGAAGAGTTGACTGGCATCATCGATGGCAAAAGTTAGATAGATAGACAATCTTTTCTGATACATTTGATAAAATGTGTCGGATAAAGGTAAGTAGTCGTTGGTTGGGCCAGGCAAAAACGATTCAAACTCCTGGAGATGTTCTCACTGGACTTCTCAGTTCTTTCGTTTAATTGCATCCAGTAAGTATTCATACAAACAGCTGTTTGTCGTATTCCTTTTTATTTACCCCCCCCCTCCTTCTGTATGAACCAGCTAGGATTGATGCTCGTAAAGAAATAATTGCTGACTTAGAACCTCGATTACTTTACGAGCGACATCAGAAAACGGCTTAACAAACAGTCTAAAATGGGTAACACACCACGACACCACATCGTCACGAAAAATATGGACGTTTTTCATTTGCTACGTCGGTAGTCAGTTGAATATAATTGATCATCAATTCTCTACCTACTGATTTTAAAATTTGCCCTTCAGTTTGTATTGATTCCTCTAATGTGTCACAAATTCTATAATTTTACTCATGCCTATTTTAACTCAACATAGATCGTTTTTTTATATTATTCTGTTTCATTTGCAATGTGGCCCTACATGGACACTTAAATGAAATTGCAAAATGCTTTCTCATGTAATTTTTTTCTGCTTGGTCTGTAATTTACTTTGTTCCAGCATTACTCTCTGTTCGTTTACCACTACCAAGATCATACGATTGGTTAACATCCTCTCAAAAATCACCGCACGATATGTCACTTCATCGAGACTAAGTTTGGTTTCGTAGAGCACACCATGGACTTACAGACCATTGAAAGTTTCCCTAATCCTGCACTCAGATTTAAGCTTAAGTCCGTTAGATGACGTTTGCAATTAAGATTATATTCACCCTGATTACATCTTGATTCGAGCGATTCATCCCATTTGTTGTTTTATGGGCTCTTTTAATCCTTGAGCTTTTAACTTGATCACATGGTTAATTGGTTGGGTTGCTGATTGCTTGGTTGGCTCCCTGGCTGACATCGACCGGATATCCAGAATTATCACTGGAGTTGAAATATCCTTGTGTGTGTGCAAACGGATCAAGAAAAACAGTTCTTTTTGAACCAGTCATAATCATGATGAAACAGGAGCATAAATGTTTAGTGGCGACAACATCTTATAAGATCGTCGGATACCCATAACCACCAGTTTCTTGCTGCCACAGGATTTCAATCGTCCGTTACCGTGATATAACATTTTTGCCATCCTTAACCCAAAACAAGCCGTATATACCTTACGGATTTTTCCTGGATATCAGGAATTTAGTTTTAATCTTTGGTTTGATATTTGACTCAAAATAATACCAAGCAAGAAATTGATAAAATTGATTTACCGGTTTCTGAATGATAATCTTTGAAGCGACGCTAGAAATACATACAAAGGAGCTTTATTCGGCGACCTAAAACTATGAATTCGATGGACCCTCAACGGATCGTGGGAGGGGGTGATTCAAACGTTTTACGAGATGCAAGTATGCTGACATATCCAGTCACTCGATGGTTCAAAACTCCTCAGTCCAGTGGGAAAACGATAGTTTAGAATGTAGTATATATTGCGTACCCCGTTTCTCTGATGCCGGTGCGGTACGAAAATGCTCCAAAATAGTTACACATGATAGGAGTGCAATCTATACAAGTGACTGATATCAGAGGTCAATCAAAAATAGGCTGACCGGTTGCACTTACATTGTTACATCAAACAAACTACGAACATTTTTGGTGTACCACGGATGGGCCAATCTCCTCAAATTCCTTTTTTGATATTAACAATTTGTGAAAGGTGTTCAGTGAGCCCAGAATTGACCCACCAATCCAAACTGCGTATTTCCGATGTGGCGAGGCGTGAACATTCACAACCACCTTCTCTCCAGTCAAATTTTTTACTTCCTGTCTAACACGTTCCGGTAGTCCTTTGCTCATTGTTGTTCCACCACTAAGCACAATAGTTCCATTCAAGTAGGAGTGAAGTTCTTCCGGACATTCCCGAATTGCTGCCACAATTGAGTGTTGAATTCCGTTGCCTTCGAGACCAGCCTGCTTTGGACTGAACAATATCTCCGGTGCTATAAGCCGCTCTCGCCCAATGTTTACTAGCTGCCCATCCGGAGTTTGGTAGCTCACCGGCTGGGAATCCGCATAGCTCAGTGCTTCAGACGACAGCGTTGGTGCCACATAACACAATCGCTCTTTGAAATAACGTGTCACATCTGCAGTTATAAAACGTGAAACTTTCGGATTGCCTGAGACTAGTAATCTTTGCAAAAAATTGGTCACATCCACCCCACCAATCGTGCGGCGTTTCACAGCATCTGTAATCAGAAATGTTTCAACCACCGGGACAACATTTGTGGTTTCAGTTCCAATATCCACAGACAAACCAGTGCTCAAACCGACAGCGTACAGTGAGAGAACAGACTGATTGGAGAAGTAAATTGCTGGAACGGAAAACTTCTCAAATGCCATTTCGGCCATCCGCTCACGATGATATTGCGGTAGGACTGGGTATTCGGTAATGAGAACAGGATGATCTGCGGGATTTGTGCGTAATTCTTTTGCGTACATATACTGCCATATAATAGCCAGTTCTTCAAAGTTGGTCACCTGACCGTGAGAAATGGGACAACGGACTGGAAGCTCTCGACGTAAGGCTTTGGCGTGTTCACCGACAAACCATTCTGCTGTACCCCAAGACGAAAGGGAATGAGTGGTAAGCATGGGAACTAAAATTCGTGGAGCGCTTTCTCCGGCGAATCCGGCTTTTAGATAATCTGCACCGTTGTCTAATACAATTGGCATGTTTTCCAGTGCCATGGTTATCGTTGAATTGTGTAGATACTTTCAACAATTCGAACGTTATATCCACTTTTCACTCACTCCGCGTACGTGCACTAACGTGCACCAACGTGCGCTCAATTGTGAGGTGCTGCTGAACCGTTACTAAGTTGAGTGTAGATAAATAGGTCATGATGACATTGAGGCTACAGGTTACCATCTTCACGTAGTGCTCAAAATTGAAGCGTTTTGAGTGTGTGTAGCATTCATGTGACTGAATGAATCCGTGTCTCTGCATGCGCGCAATTTGGCGCATGTCTGCCTTTCAAATGGTCATCTGACCGACAGTGATTTCTTCTAGCATGCACTCGAGACAATAGACAGATCAACTGACAGATAATCCCGACAGCGTTGAGGCAATAAACATGTCAAATGATCACTTATTTAATAAAATAATTGATTGCTAATAAAAGATTCCGTAGTGAGTTGCATCTGTCACACTGAAAAAGTGATTACTGGAAGTTACACTAAGAGTAGACAGACCGCGTTGTTGTTACACGTCTTACCACCAAGAAAACTTGGTACTGATATTCATTACTGCGTGAGAAAAAACTGCTACAACTGCACAATTATAACGTTGCGTTGCGTGTTTTTGGCTAGAAAAACCGACACATCCGACGCGTACAAAGTTTTGCCTTATTAGGATATGATTATTTCATTTTCAATGGGATAATACCGTCTTGTTTTAGATATATTAGAAAAAATGAGTAGGCACGCATCACGAGGAAAGAAGTTATCACCAATGTATTGTCGTTTGTACTACCCAACTTGTCTTCACGAGCCTACGCATTTCCCCAAAGCGCATCACCATGAATTACACATGAACGTTTCATTGCAATTGCTTAAAAGTAATGACCAAACTCATGCTGTAGGTTTATTGCTTCCTAAGCAGCCTTGTTGAGTTTTGCGTGAGTGACCAACTGATGGATGGCTAATGGAGAAGAATCATGTTACCAAGTAAAGCGAGGATCATTACCCAATGTCTACTCTTCTTACAAAATGTTCTATATCACATTACGACATGGATCTGTGTATGTAGTTCACAAGCGCCTCGGAGTTTGACAGAATTTGGAGATCGACCGCAATCCAAGACCTTCATTTAACCATAAATAAAGGGCATGAAGATGTGTGCCCATTGATGAGGTGATTAGACTCAATCAGAAGCCTGGTAAGAGTTGTGGTTTATTTCACAGGAGCCGGTTGATCGATGAGCGCAAAACAATGCCGCAGCAGAAGGGAGATTTCTATTGTCTATCCCGCTATGTTAGGCTTCAACGATAAAACTTGATATCTTGAGTTTTTCTTAAGTAAACGTATAAGGATACAGTAGCCTAATGCATTATAGTCAGCTGTGAATAGGAAGCGTGCTTATCTCCACAAATAAATCAAGTAAGACAGTGTGGTAGCAGTGTTCAATAGTAGAATTAACACTTCGAGACTCACACATTTTGCGATCAGTTTTTTCCTATCATTCAAAGACTTGTAAACATTGTTCTGTCTAGCTCAACTGGAACCCTTTTTCAAGGACCGCGAACTTCTTGACGAAAAGTAAAGTTCTTCTAATTTATTTTTGTTTATTGAATATATAAATGTACTGATAACATTCAGGAAGTGGGCCGCTGCCATACAAAGGTTGCCTGGGAAATTCGGAAATTGGGAAGATGGGCAACGGTGGAGCTTTTCAAACCCAGGACTTCTGGGTAACTAGTTCAATAGTCTCAACCACTTGGCCACCACTGCCCACTTTAGGTTTTCAACGGTAATCTCATAGGAAGATCCAAATGAATTCAATGTGAAGTGGAAAAGCTTCGTTAAAACGGCCATCATTTGCAATTACTTCCACACTGTTCTTTGGGTAAATGAAAACAACACACGAGAAAGTAAATGGATTTTCACCGATTACCGTTCAAGTCGACTTTTGTACGTTTCTTTTTATTCCTTGAAAATAACATGAGATTTCGGCTTGTGAAACGATTCTTCCACAAACCATCGACATCAGACACCGAAATAACTCAAAGAGAATGAAAAGCCAATGGCTTTTCAGCACGACCGTTTAGCTCACTGCACATCGCAGTTGAGAAAACCCGATGTTGTAAGAGGACTTATTCAAGCTGACAATAGAAATGCTGGTTTCAGTCGAGTGAGATTAGCCAATCTGTGTTGTCGTGTGTTTAACTAGATAATTGTTCGGTGATTTGAAACCAATATTAAAGGACTGCATATTATGAAGTTTATAATAGCGCATGATGAAGCCGTTCCATCGCGACAAATCCCGTTTGGTTGAACCTCAAAAGTCTGCTAGCGCTTTGATATCCATGTATCTATGACGAACTTCCGTGTCCGACCGGAAGGAGTAATGAATAAAACAAAATGAGGGTTGAACAAGGTCGTGCTCGATGATTCGCACTCATCTTCATGCATACATATTCAGTTCCACAATCATACAGATGTTTCTTCCATGTGAGACATAAAGGTGGCCTGAAACATACTCTATTTCACAGGGTTCTACCACTACGTATACTGCCAGATAAACCAGACCCATGCTTTTTTACGCAGTCTCTATTCGCTTACATTCAGTCACAAGTACAGTAATCCGGTCAATCGTAGGCTCCTTTCCTTATCATCTAAGAAAAAAGACGTCTACATTGAATTGGCATGACAAACAAGACACCTCGTCTAATAACACATACCGTAACAAGAATGCACAATGCCACCATACTAATGATTGTGTACATTTCGTTGTATCAACCATATCAGTCTGGATCTAGAAGACGTAAGTTTTACCCCACACTGTACCTATTCATTTTGATGTAAATGCGGTCTGAGACTGAAAAACAGAGCGTCGTTCATCAACTAGAATGTGTAAACATATTCCGAAAGAAACCCAATCTTCGCGGACAGAAACCACCATCCAGTGCAGTTGCACGGCATTCGTTAAATTCCGGTCACCAGACAACCACCTCCAACGCGTTTCGNGAAGTTCACGATCTTTGCGATTTTTGGAAGCCATAATTATTTGTCGCTGTAAACCGCAATTGTGTTTAAAAACAATTTTTGATACAACTGTTCTTGATCGGGTAGTAATGACATCGCACTTGATGCTACTCTAGCATAATTCGACAAGATATTTCACATTCCTCAGTTCACTCCTGTGTCACATTTTGTCATCTAACTTGCCCTTAACTCGAAACCGAAACTAAATCACACAACTCATTTGTTCAACACCTTGCTCAAATGACTGGTTTTAACTGCTGTTTTCTTCTGTTTGAAACTATCATATAACATGCGTTTACAGCAAAATTGATGGCCAATATCAATTCTGATCGCATGTCTTCTGGTATTGATGAAATGCACACCACTGGTTTGGAAAGGGTAAATTAACATCACAAAATTTTGGTCAATTTTCCGAAAAGTTTGTACTCACCACTACGAGATCCAAGATCCCACATGATCGATAATGCTTATCGCTGAATGGATTCGTGGTTGATTAGGAAGGTTGTATGCCAGCCCTCAGACACCCGACAGTCGGATTATTCTCAACGGTTGAATGAGTAGAGAATCAACTTGGCACAATACACTCGTCCATAGAATTCATATGACGGAATCTGATGTATTCTAAACAAACCCTACCTGGGTAGAAATCATATCTGCTAACTGGTGGAATGCATATACTTCTGTAATTTTGGCTATTAAGCATAATTTAAAAATATCATTGTCGGCGGTGTAGCCTTGCAGCTAAGCTGGTCCAGTGTGCAGGTTACAAAAGACGTATGCGACGTACAAGCCATAATTGAATTTCCATTTAAAATATTGGTACTCTCACCTCCTGACTCAGGATACATATTTAATGTGTCATAATCATCATCACCATCATCATCATCATCATCATCATTATTATCTTTATCATCATCATTACTAGCATTGTCAATGCCCTGGAGCGAAATATAACGAATCAAATCGGCCGATAGTTGTCCGCGTGAGAACGCATGCTTATTCGTTTTATTAGGACACCATGCTACCGTTTGTCAGTGGTTTTGTCAAAAGCTGGTTTTAGATAAGAACAATATATAATTAACAAAGAACTAAAGCAGTCAAGTGCCGATATCTATTTCCTGGATTGGTTGGGTGAAATGACCTTGTAGACAGAAAAAAGATTCCTTGTTTCCCGACCTAAGCGTTAGATTCACCTGCAGTATAATGAGAGTTGAGCTTCGGTTTAGTATTATGAGTTTGTGTTTTCCTGGACTGTCCATTGCATACACCGAATGATGAACAACATTGATTTGGTGTTGCTTCCGTTCCGAATACTGAATGAACTCCACAGTTTCATCGCACTTGGACAATCGTCAATGGAAATTCAATCGTTGAGACTTCCGCTTTTTTACCCACTTCACGCTGACCTAGTGACTGAGCTTTATCGTCCAGGATAGCATTACAGCACTGAAGTGACCCACACTAATCAGATTCTAAGTTTTGTCTCTGATACATAGCAGACAATCCTTTCTTTAGAGTTCATTGTATGTGCAAGACAGGCTTGTCAATTAACTGATATAAAATGTTTCAGGTAGAAAGTCTCCAGATTCGGAGACTGAGGAGGCTTGAGAAACCGCAATGCATTTCGGTGAAATACCCCTCATGACCCTCTTTACCAAATAAATATGATAAATGAGAGACACGTCTAATGCTGGCTTTGCTCTGAACCGAAATTTTAGGGGAAAAGAGTTAATGATAAACAAGTAACTACAGATGTGGTCTGACAATTTGTGATGGAATTGGATGGTTTTTTCCGCGATTCGTGCAATTCGTATTCTTTCTACCTGACACAAGATTGTTTGCTCACCAGGTTGCATTGTTTCTGATATTCCCTCACGTATGATTGTTACATAACGGCACGATAATGCCAATCATACTGAGCAAATCAGTAGGATAATAGTCATCCTACAGACTTGAGGTGACTAGCTGGATCTCGGGGAGTGAAATGTCCCTTGTGAGAACCGACTCATCTCATCCATCAGTGGACACAACCCTGTGCAGTTCAAACACAAGAATACGTTCAGCAGAGCAAATTACGAAGCTTATCATCCAGTGGTTTGAACTGACAGAGGAATACAACCTGATGAAAATTAGTTGATTTTTACCATGAAAATAATGATATTTTGTTTCGCCCTCTATGTTGCTTTTGCTGTCCTCTGAGGTAGGTTATTTATACGCCTAAACACATACTTGTCCTCACTGGCGGTTTGAATAATGTTTCTGANTTTCTGATGTCACGTCAAATGACTTTTTGTATTTTGCTTTCTGCGATTATGAGTATAGAAAATTTTAGACAAAGGTTCCGAAAAAAATGGTTTTTATTTAAGTCAAGCTCATTCTGATTTTGTATTTGATAAAGAGCAATCGCTCCAAATCGTTTTTCGTTGCCCTCCGCAAGTTTAACGCAGTCCAGCTTTAGAATTCGAATCGCTGCCAATCCTTTTAGGATCAGTGCACTTCTATGGATTGTTTCATATCCGTCAATCAAAGGTGCTTCTAACTGTGGTCCTTCGCTAAAGTGCTTCACCGTAGAAAACAGTATTCACACCATGGTATTAGTGGAAACCACCAACTGAGAACTTAGACTGACTTAATAATATACACATCCGACAAGTAGATACACTGTACAGGTCACGT
>UZAN01040431.1:61005-79109 GCA_900618425.1 Echinostoma caproni | reverse complement strand
CCGGTTGTTTTATTTCAAATTTTTAAATTGTTTGTATCCAGGCAAAGTAGGCGAATCATTCCATTTTTACAAGTTGAGAAACCGAAAAAAAAACATTTTCCGTGATGCATTTGGAAAGCGAAGCCAGTATAGCAACATTGCGCGATTTATGTCCTAGAAGATTCCACTGCATGTCAACTGGTGTCTACTGAAANTACTGAAAACAAATACAATGTCTATATTATGGTTTAGGAATGGATTACAAAATAAACACCTGTAAATGGGAAAGGCCTCAGGGAGGTAAAGCCAAGGTGATGAACACATCCTTTCGCCGACACAGAATTGGTATCCATCGGTTGATTGCAATCGCCTCGGCGATCTTGAGTATTCTGGTGTTTCAAATGTGGAATTCGTCGTGTATATAGCAAATAAAGCGTGAACTGAAAAGCTCGGAAGCACTGGACAGCTGTTTCGACCTGGTTGGGTCTCATCATTCTGGTGTTATACTTAGTAAAAATCAAAGACCTCAGTCGATGCACCTAGCGCTGAATGCAGCCATCCAAAGGTCTCGGTAAAGTAACATCCAGGAATGCTAATTCTTTATTTTCTTCTTTCTCAACTGCAAAGTGTATTCCTAAGTGTGCTATTTGAAGTTCAACAACACATGGTTGAGGGCCAGATTGTCATCAGAAACACACAAAACATCGTCCACGTATCTGTAGTAGTGATCGAAATAAAATGCTACCAACAGCTGAGGTAATTATTATCCGCTTGTTAAAGCTAGAACTATGTGCTGAAAAAACGCTTGTTCAGGTACTTAAACTTCCCTAGCCGAAAGCGGACAACATCACGCATGAGCGATGACCCGAATCAATTAACAACGCTTACGTACCCGTTCTTATCTGAACATGAGAACAAGTGTAAAATGTGTCCCTACCCCACCTTTTTGCTATAATTATTTGACCTCGACCAACACAACACGTTCACGTTATTTTCTCACCTAAATGTTATTGTACTGGCTTGATAAGAAACTCACCGAAAACATATGTTCCCCTACAACCTGATTATGACTTATGGGCTTATTCTGTGATAACCATTTCTCGTTAAAGTGGTATGCAAAAAGCTGATCTCGTTTGCTATCGTGTCGTCAGTGCGCATTCGACGGGCTCTATCGATTAGGGTATGAACAAAACCACATATAAAATTGGCAAAACCTTCCAAAGGACATGTACTGACCTGTCCGGGTTGTTTTACGATAGACCGATCATGACCTAGTTCCATCTGGTTTTCGGGTGATACTTATGTCAAGGAACATATTCGGATGTAGTCAACTAAGGTCTTTGATTTTTACTAAGTATAACACCAGAATACTCAAGATCGCCGAGGCGATTGCAATCAACCGATGGATACCAATTCTGTGTCGGCGAAAGGATGTGTTCATCACCTTGGCTTTACCTCCCTGAGGCCTTTCCCATTTACAGGTGTTTATTTTGTAATCCATTCCTAAACCATAATATAGACATTGTATTTGTTTTCAGTAGACACCAGTTGACATGCAGTGGAATCTTCTAGGACATAAATCGCGCAATGTTTCTATACTGGCTTCGCTTTTCAAATTTAATTTTTGTTGTTCTTACACTGGTTGCTCGCTTTATCATTATCTCTAATTGTGGAATTGTGATTTTCAGTTTCTAACTTTGTGCATTCATTCAAAGCTGACTCAAACTTCTTTCAGACCAGCAACAAACTTACTATGTGAGAGAGATGTACGATTATGTGTCTTCATATGGTGAATTTCATAGTATAACGGGCGAAGTCGGTATTCAATAAAAGCTAGGAAGCACTGTGCTACAGTGTATAGGGGAAATGAAAAATGACCCAATCAGGTGCCTGGTTGCCGAGTGGGTAGCATACTTATGGTATATTTTAGAGGACTCTCGTTCAATCCTCGATACGTCCACAGCTTCGAACTGCTGATGAAACTCATCCAGGGTGAAACAGCTCTCCAGTGGTTCCTAGAATTTTAGTTCACATTTCATTTGTTTTAACGAGACGAATGTTATTATTGCAGGTTAGACAGATCATGGTAATGCATGATCGGAAAACGACCCAGGCTTTACACGTTTGATTGAATACTTACCTTGTGGTAGCTGTTAAATAATGCGGTTCACATTGATGATGTTGATTTAAATTCTCTGTCACTTCACCGTTTCACAATATACGCAACCACGTCCCTCGTTATTCACAAAAATAACGAACCACCACCATTCGCAACCATTACATGCACACCCTATAAATTATGCGTCCTTTTCTTCCACCCGATCCCTCTATAAATGCGGATTTTCTTGCATACCCAACCGGTCTTCTGTGGTACCTTATCTTGTCTGATCTCTTAGTAACTCGCAACACATCACTTCTAACCTTAACTCACTCATGTCGTACAGTATTTTTGTTTTAACCTTGATTTCTTCCATTCTGATGTGATTTTGCTTGCATAATTAGTTCTACTTTGGCTTGTAGTTGCTGAATATTCACCTCTCGGGGGTGCATAAATCATGTACAGTACAATACAATACAGGGTACTTGGCTTGACTTCTAATTCACCGTGACATATTTAGGTACTCTAGCATTTGTGAGGAATCGTTGAAAAATAATCTTTATTTGTATGGTTGTGACCATTATCATTGGGGCTTAATTGCTCTTATTGAATCAGTAACTGTGTACGTTGACTGAAACACCCCAATCGTTGTAAACTGCATTGCACACCTAATCAGCCTTGATTTTCCCGTTGAACACTGATAATTTCGGACCATGAAATTCTTGTGTGTATCTACCTAGACCGCAGCGAGTGCGCGAGTGCTCTGCAAGAAAAAAACAAACTGTCATGCACACATAATGAGCTAATGGGCACACAACTCCAATGAGATGCCGGAGTAATATTTCCAAGGACACAGGTTTATTTCATGCTACTGTTCACAGCCACACTTCGAACCCACTGGGATTCAATGACCTCGGATACATGATTTTATAAGATCAATGAGGACTTGCAGAGAGATTGATAAACAAACCGGTGTAGTCTGAGATGCGGAGATGATCAAATTTATTCGTGAAACGCTTCGAACATCAAGCTGTAAGCTGTGATCATAGAGAAAAGCAGACAGTAGATTATCGCCGACATTTAAGTAGCACTTCTATCAGTTTCGGTAAAAACCAATCATGTAACGAGAGGGCGAGAATGTGTAACCCAAGGCATTTCTGATTATACTCGAGTTGCACAGTGTACGGTTTTAAATTAGTTTAAACAAATGCAAAACGAATGAAAGAATATCAACTGTGTTGGCAAGTGAATACAATTAGAGAAAACCAGATAAACCTCGAAAACTCTTGGATAATCATCACGTCAGTGGTTTCGTCACAGCGTTTCAATTGTATCAACCAGAATTCGCCATACTGAAGACAATTAGTGGCTGCAGACTATACGCATTTCTATGCACACGGTCACTTAGGTTGTTCACCGTGAATGGGTGGGGATTGTTTTCACTGAATAGCCGGTCGCGTATGAGCATCGATGACGTTTGCGGATAACAGGATGGGGGGGGGTTATGCAGAAGGTAACTGTTCGTGTTTGGCAATAAAACGAATTGAATATAGTTAAACATCAACGTGATGAGTGCAAACCTGACTGAAAACCAATCCCGATCACTGCCCTACCCTGCTACTCCGAGAAGGTAATCGGCTGCGAAAGGACAGTCGAAAAGTAGGCGGAGGAAAGCCAAATGGTTCTGAGGATGCCAAATTTGACTATACATCATGCCATATACTCAACGAATTCGCTCAAGGAGCATATTAAATTCCAGGTATAAGCTAGTAGTTTCAAAGAAAAAAGATAATTATTATCATACATGGTGACGTCGGTGCTTAGGATACATTTATAAAACATGATATTTAAAATTGACCAATTTCTGTTCGAATGAATAAATTGATCTCCCCTAACTGACCCTTTGAAGCACCCATATCGTGTCTGTATAACAACACCTTTCGCACAAAATGTTAAGGTGAGCTCCACCAGATAGTTAATACGGTATTATATATAATCCATGTGTGATAACCTCGTACACCGAAAAGGAGTTATTTTTCAGACTCAAACCTTCAACTGCGTCAATGCAGCAAAGTTTAATTTCACCGTAAACTTTCTCAAAAGCTTTCAAGGTTATGTGGGTGCATATATTTCGAAGTCCTGACCACACCCAATTCAGGGTTCTGACGTGTTACTGCAAACGTAATCCACGTTCATGGCTGTATTCGGACCAGCTTAACTTGCCTTTACCTTTGTACAAAATAAGTGTTTTATTTTGTTGAAGAATGTAATAGATCGTTTCTAATACACGAATTAAAAAAATGGAATATTCAGTTGCCCCGTAAAGGGATTGAAAAGTCATACTGCAAAGAGAAAAAACGTAAGTCCTATCGCTTTGATTTATCCATTGAAAATTCACCTGTCAAAAATGCGAAAAAACAGTTTCGGGACATTTTGCTACTGCATTATTTATGATACGCAACTCGGTTTTGTTACAAAAACGCATTAAACTGTCGAGTAAAAAAGAAGCCACAAATACTCCGAGACAAAGCTGACACTTTTCGTGGATAACAATGAATAATATACAATCCAAGATCTCGAATTTCAATAGTCTCAGTTCCAGTATATTAAATGTATATCTTTTTTTCAAAAATGTATTCAAACACCGAATATTGTCCTCGGAAAGCACTTGCCATTTTTGTATGGTGGTGTTTTCAAAGCCATTATCACAATATCACAATGATTCGGTAACACAAATGACCTCCTTTCATTTCTTATTTACCGGCACTGACAGTCCCTTATTCGATTTCGTATTCAGAATTTATTGCTATCGCCTGGTTAAAATATTCTATCGGCTAAAGTTCGACTTCATAGAAAGGATTTGACTACTATTTAACTTAATCACACAGAACTTTGAAAAACTCGATAAAAAGTTTTAAATTTTTTCCAAATCTAAATGACTGGCGTTCATCGCAACTCATTCTAAACGTGGAATTATGATATATATAAAGATCGATATGAACAGCAAAAACCGAAAATCTGGTATTGCATTGATTCGTTATTTATAGTTGCTGTCCAGTTTAAGTGTATTTGAGTGTATTCCGATTCATATCTTCTGCATACTCACAAAATCCTCTTGAGCGCCAAAATTTACCCATATTCAATATTGTTTTTTTCAGTTCTTTGAAGATTCAGTTCATTTCATGATAAACTCACGTTTCCCACCTATGAAAACGTAGAAACTTTACTTACCCCCAAGCGAAGCACTTTTTGAGTTACTTTTATTCAAATAAGCTACATACCCATGAAAACCAGTATTTCAAAACAATTAATTTCCCTCCGAAGCACGACGCACCCCTGAACGATCGCAGGTGAGACATAATTGTCGCAGAATCAACCATCTCGTCTCACTTCGACATTCCCTGAATAGCTGTTTGGTGCACACGTGCAGCGCAAACGTCCCTAATTCACCTTTCTAGAATTCGGCCTCTTAATGAACTACGTTTTCTTGTATCGTAATTTGTTCAGCTTTAAATTGACTGACATCATTAAGCATGTGACCAATGCTTTCGTCGGGCAGGCGTCTGTGAACGATTCATGTGGTCTTGTTTTTTTAATTGTTATCGTTTTTGAAATAATTTATTTATACTCACTGAATGATCATTATACCCCCCAAGGTTTGATACGCCACCATAATCTTTTTCTCAGGCCGGCATATCTTATACGTTTACTTGTTTATTCAACCCCCAAAATTTAAAACTGACCAGACATCATTTCGTTTTTCCTTTTTATCTAAGATGTCACATAGATACGTGGATAGTATCTTGCAGAGAACAGGGTAAAATGGTTCGATGCTACTAATTTGTACCCAGAACCATGTGCGTCCTGCTTGCATACTGGTCTGTGGCTCCCGAAAAGATCGTCCCACTCCCAACAGAAATGTACACCGACGATGGTTCTGTACGCTTGTTTTCACACAGCTTGGGCAATGCAACTCACTGTTCACTAGGAGCTACTTCACCACGTACAAACCGACTAAGACCTATTTAAATACGAAACAAACGGAGTGTCTTAAGTTTTGGTGGGGTCTTACACGCGAGGATTTCATGTTTTACTTGACCAAATAAAGAGGTCTGCCGGAGCACAGTCAACAATTATTTAGATGGGCAGCTGGTGGCAATGAGGAAAATACATACCTCGGAAACTATGAATTCCGATAAAAACAAATTGAAATGGAGACCGTTTTGTATTAAAGGAAGAAAAAACATTGAATGGATTGACGAAAGTAGGTCAGCATACAATGCTAAGCATGCATCTTGGCAAATCTTAACCTGTTTTGTACTAGAACACGTGGTTGACCCCCACGAGGAGAAAAAGCTGGCTGCTTTCATGGAAGTATCAGAGGGAGAAAGCTCCATATTCTCGTGGCCATGTCAGAGCATGGTAGGATTAACTGTAGGCTGAGACGTGGATCCTTTACCAAGTGAACCTGCCAGGCGTGGTTACTTGATGTTATGGACAATTTTCCCGACAACCAAAGGAGAAATGATAATCATTGCAGTGTTTCTAGATGAGCGGTCGAATTACACTGTCAATTTTAATCACTTCTTATCCGACCTCAGTGTGTCGGCTCTCCATCAGACAGATAACTGAAGCGTTCGATGCGAGCGGTTAATGCGACGCACTTCTAAACATCTTGGCCATGGCCGTCACAACTAACAACAGGAAATCAGCTCATCGCCCTAGCAGATACCAATATGAACGCTGGTCTTTTCGCACTTATTTGGACAAAATAAACACAATCCGCATAGTAATCACGAATCAGCAACACAAAGGGGAGAGTAAAGATGTTTATTACAATGGAAATAATCGTAAATCTTCCACCTGAATGACTTTGGGGTAGAAATCTGTGACATGTCTCACAAGATTTTTACAGCACACTGCTCTCACGAGCACCTCCGTTCGACGACAGGATTCTTCCGAGGATTGCATACGCCATTCGTGCATTGCCATCAAGAAAGAAGAATCATTCATAACTAATACATCGTACTGCTCACGTATCCTTTGTCTCACTCGCTGTTTGAACGCAATCCATGCGCTTTTAATCGGATTCAGCGCAGATGAGAATGGCGAACGTCGCATGTTTGGAAAAAGTGTTCATGGAAGCAGAATACACCGGCGTGAGGCTCCTGCGGCTCTCAGAAAGAAATTTTCCATTGAATGGCAGTAATATATTTGCTTCAGATGTAGGTAGTTTGTGTGCAAATGTTTTGACCCCGTTAGCTAACTGTGATAGATTTCAGGTGGTTGCAATGTGAGATGTAGAAAATCTAATTTTTGAAAAACATTTTGATCATAAAGACGAAAAATCACTTAGCTCCGTCTCATCAATAAATCAAACGAATCTGATGAGACCGTAGGAAGTTTGCCTTATCTCACAGTTAAGTTATTTTAATATCATAACACATTTCCCACCAAAAGAAACTGAAAATAGATACGAGCAACCACAACCACTTTTTATTATCTCCGCTGTCATCCTAACAGCACCCATGGAGTCCTGTTTTACTCCACATCGTGCGTCAGATACAACTCTCGGTGTCTTTTTCTACAACTGTCAGAAAATCAGGGTAAAATGTGTCACCCTTGCGTTAGTCAACTATGAGTAAGGAGTAAAGACCACACCCAAATAATGAATGATTTGTAGCACAACCACTTCTGTATAGCCCCAGTCAGATGCCCCTCAGATGGATGCCGTGATATCACGGGCAAAATATTCATGAAAGTTTTCAGTGGAAGACACAAGCACATTTTCAGCAGCGCGATCTTTCGAACGTTCAACGCACAATTAGACCATAAACTGCCTACCATCCACCCACCAGAAGACGAAATCACTCGGATATACCCTAATTCGAATGTAACTGGACTGTAATCGATGCAATCTGCAGTTTTTGGGCAAAAGGATCATTCGCAAAATCGATCTAAGTATCTCATCACTGATAGTCGAGGATTCTGGTGAACAACGAAATCGGGATTTGCATTACAACTATAACAGGAAATCTCAGTGTTAACTCGAATATGTTTAACATTCTTCTAGTAGTTTATAAATGGATAGTTTTCTCTTATATGATAAATATTTTACAAACAATATAACAAGGTGAAGTTACGTTTTACTCGACTATTGATGATACAAACACTAAGTCTTTTAATATGCTTTTCGGTAAATTTGCTTTTCTATTTAGGTAATAAAATTGAAAATGATTAAGGTTTTGAATGGAAAAGTTTGTCGATCGCTCAGCCCGAACGTGATTATTAAAGCATACTTCTATAAAAATTAAAATTTAAACTGATATGCTTTTCGTTTACACAAGCAGATACATTTCTTTATTACAAATACTTGTCAAGCAGCAAGCTGTCAGTTTTTAGACAATATTGACACACGCAGATCGGAATAAATATTCATTTACGGAAAATACACTTCATCATTGTGCCGCATATGCGTTCCTGACACCATTTACTATGATCACTTATTATATGAAAGAGACGCTTTATTTGGGATGTGCATTGTGCCCAAACATCGTATCAAACCGCATTTGTGGATCATTTTTGAGGGCACAAATGCTATCTTACACAGACAAGTTTATAAAGTCTGTATATGTTCCCGAGCAAACCACACATTTCACGAATCCTAACGATAAACTGATAAATAAGTTTAAGTGGTTCATCAGAAAAAACTATTTGGCGGATGTCGGAAATCTCATACAGTTTGACAGGTGGGTCTCTAACGATACAGGGCTGGAAAAATGCAACTATTGCAACGATTATTTCAGCGAGAAATATTTTTTGACCGTTGACGAAAATCGACAAAGTAGTTACCACCACACAAAGAATGGAGTAAAAACATTGGGATCATTATGCTACAAGAGGCATGGTTGACCGAAGAAATTCCCAGTGAACTCGGGCTCTTTTTTGTTGCTGGCTGACGCTACCAATAGTGACGGTAATTGGGGGAGTATTTTCAGTTATGTTAACAACTGGAGCGAATCAACTACTTTAATCTACGAGAGTTCGTCGAATAAAATCAGTTTCCACTTCATTAACTTTAAAACTCTTTCTGAAGTGAGCTTCATTTCGCGAGTGTGACACGTGATAGATTGATGTATAAACTGAACTCATTTTGTGATTTTTTGCTTCCCTTCATGATAGCACAAATAGGAGATTATCAGGCATGCTGCAACTTGCCTCGCTACACTTGGGTTTTAAAATTTCGTACATTTTTCAAACCACAATTGATGCACAACTAGAATTGGTTTTACCGTTGAAGCATAATCTTTCAGCGAACAATTATTGTTTTTTATAAGTGTGATCGACAGTACACAGTAAATCTTGCTAATAAACATTATGACGTACACCATCTCAGAAAATGAATCAAATCAACTGTTCATTGGAAAACTTAGACAAAGCAAAATCTGTGATTGTCTTATTCACAGACCAGAACTCATCTGTCCTCTTCAAACAGGTGCGTGACTACCCTGAATCGGTTTATTCAGTGTCGTACAGTAGCAAAGAACAAGCCTCCGTACATGGGCGAATAAACCACGTGAAAAGCTTGAATTATGGATCAAACCTGAAATAATTCACTTATATAAACTGTCCATCGATTAGCATCCTGGAAACCTGCAGCTGTCATTGCATGTGGCGAGCAATTATATGCCTGTTTACAAGTACCGACGAACACGAAAAGAAAACTGTCGATAACAAAAGACTCAAACTTTAGTTCAGCTGAGTTTCAAAGCTCTGCCTGACTTCAACGATTCTACGCCTTAACCAATTATCGAACCCCCTCATGGTTCTAGGCTATCTGCAGAAAATAAAAATGAAAAAATCACTGGCCACGAATGAGCTATCACTCGTGGAAACGGAGATATGTGCGGACACTCTTTCCATTCGATTAGCCAACATCTTCAAAGACTGTCTACTAAGTGACGAATTCCCGGCATTTATATACCGACCGAGATATCCATCGTTCCCAAAAGTTAACCTGGAAATTAAAGTCACATTACCTGCACGCTCGAAATGTTTGAGAGAATATTCATACCGCGGATTGTCCCAGAAGCCACCGGAAATGATTCAGATTAATTTGCAAATCCTCCCGCGCGATTAACAATTGTTGCCGTTGCCTATTTTGTTCAAACAACAGTTTCTGCTGTGAGCAGAAGGTCCAGGACTGTCAGAATGGTGTTATTGAGCTATAAAAGTACATTCGGCAGTTGTGATCCAATGGTATTACTCAATCTGATTACCGAAGTTGGTTATCATTAAAACGTTTGCACATCGACCCGCGGTTGCTTTATATATTGAAGTTTTTCTCTTTATTCTGCTCTCTTGGTTGCTTCCGGTGTTATAAAAGGTACAATTGCCCCCCCCTCCCTTTTTTTCTCAATACGTCAAACAATTCACCATTTCTTTTAAAATAACTGTGTTCAAGTACGGCTACGACGTTGTTTCAGAGGAGGCTACAGAAATTGAAAGCAATTTAAATATTTTTTTGACCTGGATCCTGTCCCGATTCCTGTAACTGGAAACCTCCAATGGTCAGGATGCAGTGCTTTTCTGTTATCCACGAACCATATATTCCTCAAAATTGGGTTCCCTCACCTTTGTGCCACTTATGAATCCACAGCGGCATCAAAAATGATAAATTATATTGATATAGCACAATCAGACTACTTTATTCGATTCATATGCTTTCAAAAGTCATTCCGCAAAGTTAGGAAGGTGTCATATTAATCACATCGGTTAACAATAATTTCTGTCAACCAGAATTCTATGGTTAGATTTGTGAATGCATGCGTGCTCTCTCACTATGGATTTACTGTTCCTAAAAAGATTCACCCGATCTGTTGCAAGAGAGAGTCTTACTAACTGAACAGATCCCTAAAATACAACTCTAAATACAGTGGAAAGGCTAGAGACACACATAGACTCTACCACTGACAGACATCGACATACATGTGAAACGTTTATTTCCAAAATTAACTCCGACATTCACACATTTATTATAAAACGACCTTTCAAATCTGCTTCTTTTCATTATCTAAAAGATCAAGGTTCAAACTTTTACTTGCGTGTACTTTACACGGTAATTCTGATGTTGTCTTTAGTCCGCATTTCTGCTTTTCGATGGGAACAAGCTTTACACAATATTGAGTAATTGCTTGTCTAATTAAAATGGGGAAGTCCAATCGCTTTAATTTCACTTTCACTTCAAATGTTCAAGTAGGAATGATAAGGAGAAATCTTCTGTATTAGCCCCTCGTTTTGTATATTTTCATCCACAAACATGGTGCAGTGTTTAAACGTCTCCTTTTTGGGTGCGCTGAGAGGGAAAATGAGGTCTAAACAGATGTTCAACCAGCAGCAAAAAATATTTCCTAACCTCTACTTCTTGCGGTATTTCCAGTTCTGAATGTGACATTAGTAACTTTTCTGAGTAAACATACAGTAGTACAATGAAGCGCAAAATATCCGAAAATTCTGGCATGCTAATCACTGGTGTCTGATGGGAACTGTCAGAAATGAGTAAACATCATGAATCGCACATCATTCAGTTGTGCTGCACATAATCAGCCATTCAAGTCAGTTGTTTTTGAATTCGAATAACGCATTGTACACCAAATGATCCTAATTAAAAGTAGTGTGCACAAAAATGTAAAATAATACCACGAAAATGATATTTCATCCAGAGAGGTTCACCGTAAGAGAGCCACGTTAATATTGCCTCGTCAAAATATTCCCCGTTTTGTATCAGTCCGTAGTTTATCCTTCAATTCATATACTCTAGTATTCGGATACTGAGTTATAGCCAGAATGTCCAGCACATTTGGATATGTACCAACCCATCTTATATGGACTGTCAACCGCGGAATCACCGTGCAGAAACGCGGCCTCCGCTTACCCACTCAACACCATTAACTGCAGTGAACAGATTTTCAGTGTATGCGCCAGAATCCCGAGCGGATTAGATAATGCCGAAATAACTGAAAATGTACCCAGTATCCAGAATAAGCTTAAATAATTGATCCGTTGAGTAAAATACTGCCAGTTCATTCTTAGATTATGCCGTTGCTTGTTCTATGCATCCAGTTTTCATCACTCAAGTTGGCCCATTTCCCATTTTCCAGTTAAGATGCTAACAAGACTATTATTCTTTTGTCGCAATTTCCTGCTTCAAAGCACCAGGGTGCATTTCACTGTTCCATCTCAAGTAATTACACGATTAACCGAATCCGGCGAATTTTTAGTTGCTTATTGGATTTCGAAATCAGTGTAAGCGCTCGGTAAAGAAATTATTAAAGTTAAAAGGGTGGCGCTTTCCTCATGTAATTTCACTGCCACAGGTTAACTCAAGTATCCGAAGTTAACTGCTGGAGGACTGTTCCAGAACTCTTCTGATAGAATGTTAGAGTCCAGTATGGGATAGCTACCTTACGTAATGCGAACTTCCTCTCCTTAAATGGAACTCAACGGATGTACGCTACATTTGTTGCCATATTATTTTTAAATCATATTATCTGCTCAGCAGAAGCTGAAAAGTAGAAGTCGTGTATTTAGGCTTCGTACAGGGCTGCTGCAATAATACCCAAAATCGTTATTGAAATTTACTCAGAAGTAGAGATAACTTTAAAATCTAGATGGGGCAGGTAAGTGTTTGTTTCAAGATGTATTGTAGTGGAAGAATTGACTGCACGTTATAACCGTGAACCAGAGATTGTCATGTGATCCAGCGAAATCACGTATACTGAACATGAACAACAAATTAATTCGAATAAAGATTAAGATAACAGTTCCACGAGGCTATATAACACAGCAAGCATCTATTTGCCAAGCAATAGCTGAAATTGGAATTTACTGGTTATTAGGTGATTTATATGTTCAGTGACATTAGCAAATAGGGAAGACTAAAAGACGTGAACAAGAAGAAAACATATAAGAACAATAAAATATTATGCATTGAAATCATCGCAAAGTTGACCTCAAGTCAAAATGGGCCTTGAACTTCTCGACTTGAATGGTTCTGTATGAAATCAGCTAAATGTGAAAGGTCTCAGTATTTCAGGAGGACAGATAATCTTGTTTGCTTGCTGATGGAACAGGAAGGTAATTCCTTTGTTAGCATATTATATACGAACCATGGAATCCTTTCAGTTAAGTTTAAATAACTGACCTATGTGATCACCAAGTGGAGATTAAGACTGCACTCATCGACCCCGTTCCGTCGGAGATCTGCTTGCTTTTATTCGTCAGAGTGAGCGGTAGAATGGAGTGAGCAAATATTGAACCCTATAAAGATTGCTGATGTGACTTTGAACCTTCTGCCTTTGGAAATCGAATAGGAAAGTAGTCACAAACTATTTTAGCCGGGGGGAACAGCTTCTGGTTGGTACTCAAATCAATTAAAATCAGAAAAAATCTTTAAGCATTCATGAGAAGTGAGTTTCCAGGAAATTTGGCGTCAAAACATTATGTGAACCGTAATCCAAGACATAATACAACTTATGTGGAAATATGTCACGTGAGAGTCGTTCCTTAAGGTCGATGGAATGATGGATTATAATTAAAAAACGCTGACACAAACTGTATTATTCCTACGGATGAATGCGTGTATAGATGATAATATTTGAGGATTCCACATACTATTGATGATTTACCAATGCTATATGGGAGTGCCAACTACCGATGATTTTCCCCCAAAGATCAATCACAACCCCCTGCCAAATAGCTAAAATTATAATTCGCGTTCACGATTATACTACTAAATGCAGCGTGATAATAAAAGAGTTGGAACGTACGTTGAAGTCAGTTTCTGCTAAATTTGGTAGGGGCAAATCTCACGGATGAAATGAGTGCAGTAGGAACGTTTGGATAACAAGGAACCACAGTTATCTGTCAGCGAAACTGTCGGTTTACATATACTAGAAAAATAGTTTCTAACGGTAATTTCTAAGGACTCTGTGGACAATATCAACCTGTTCACTGTCATTAGCAGTCTATGTTTTGATGTAAAGAGGTCTTTTATCATAGAGGTATAGATAACATATCTACCTTTAATCACTTAAACCGTGTGGTGAACATGAATGCCTCAAGATAACTCCACAATTCTGGCTTTCAAATTTCTCAATGCATAGCTTTTTGCGACGCTTGCGTAGGATCTAAAGCGAATTCCGTTACGTCATTTTTCCCCATTGTATTGGTGTTTATGTTTTCACATATACACGCTTCAAATGATTAAAAACAATTCCTTCCACGATTTGATTCGAGATGAGTTCTTCACAGCTGGTGGCGATCTCCGGGGCAGGGAGTTATCTAAGGAAACCATAGAAATATACTGCGCTATCTATAAGCTACTGTCTCCGGTAAACTGCAGCAAAGCAAGAAATACATGAATCAGTAGCATTGACTGGAATCCAAAACAAAATGACAATCAAAACTCATGGCAATAGATAATTTTTTTATCACTAGTTTGAAATTTTAACCATTGAGATCTTCACAAATATCACCCAGTTTTCAGTCGCTTGACCGACATTTGCGCATGATTTCCTGATTGATGTGTGCAAAATGGCTTTGCCGCATTTGTTTACTCTCAAAGACAGAGAAACAAAATGAAATTTCTATGGGACTTTTTCATGCTTTAGTCGACTAGTCAAGAGTATAATTCCGTTCTTCATTGCCAATCAACTTATTTTCAGTGCTTGATTTAACGATTACTTGAACAATATTTCTTTCTATTTTAGTTCGGATATCTGTACATTTAACTTTCTGAAGTCAGATTCCCACATGCAACTTATAGTTATTTTGTGCTATTATCTCCGGTTCCTTCATACGTTAATCAGTCGGATGAGTGGGTGAATCCCCAGTCTGTTCAAACTTCACTTCATCAATCTAGGATTCGGATTGCGAATCTGGCCCAAATCAACCGAGCGCGTGCGATTTGTAGTGAATACACTGCAGTCCGAGATACGTTTTATTCATGACGTACTTCGATCAAATGATTATCCAGAAGCTTTTAATGATACACATATACGTTTGAAAACCAACACGAGCAAAAGCCCTACCGTTCTTCACAATAAGGTTTTCCTTGCTGTGCCGTTTAACGGTGACGACGCCGTGGAACTTCTCAAAGGACGTTTGTCCAAAGTGATCTACAGAACGTTCCCTGCATCTCAACCGTATATCCTCACCACAACTCGGCCCTTGGTGTCTCAGCAAATAAAAAATAAGTTGCCTAATCAGTCCAAATCCTTCGTTTTATGTCTGTTCACGTGCACTTATAGTGTCCCATACATTGGACATACGACCAGGCGATTATCAAAACGTATTGCTGAGCACTGTCCTGTGGGCCCTCTACAAAGGAACGGTTAGATATATTCGCAGCTCGGTTTCTGGTCATCTTGTCGATAGCAGGTATTTTTTGAACAAATCGGATGCATTCAACATTATTCACACTATACCCAGGAGATATTCCAAGGGAATAAGAAGGCGCTTTTTAACCACGGCCGAGGCGATTGTAATTCGCATTTTCAATCCAGAGTTACATAAGTAAAATAATCTGGTCCAGACACTGTTGTTGCCCTGGCCTTGACAGCGGATTAATTGTGCATAAAACAGAGCATCAATCCCCCTACCCAATCTCTTTTCTCAGCCAGTATCATCAAACATAATCTTATTAACTAATTATTTTGTTTTTTTGGGTCCCTAACGTCCCTTTCCGGTTAAATAACTTGCAATGCAAGATATATAGTTTCTATCGTATATTACGTAACTTCATCCGCTTCTCTCGTCTCAGCTCAAAACCTTCTGCCCAGCTCTCTAACGTTGTCTATCCATCGAGTTTCTGTGCTCTTCCCACTACGCTTCCAAGAGATTAACGGATATATTTTGTGTAATTCAGTTTTGTGCTTTTTGCCATCAAGCCTGCACGTGCTTCGGTCCCTCCAACGCAGTCACGACGATCGATATGCACTTACTACCCCGGTCATTGTTCTGCACACCTCGCGTATTTTTGCTCAGTCATGCTGAATTCACTTCACTTGACCCTGTCAACTGGCTCTCATCCAGCCGTTCACTGTCTTAGGGGGGAGGGGCGGTCGAAAGAGTACACCAACAAATGTCACGCCACCGGTCATACAGGTTCTGGGAGTTTGTGGTTCGACAGGCTGTGGCAAAATTGTTAAGANCACTATATTCACCCCAAGTGCACGAAATTAAAAGGCTCGCAAACAAAACAGACAGCTGCACAACTATTTTGCCTTAGGTTTTCTCTTAGTAGCTTTGATCTAATGCACTTGCTACGCTCCGCTGAACTTAGTGCAAAAGGATGCAAAAAGCAACGAAGAACAGAAGCATTGTCTCAGAGCTGGAGAATCCTTCAATGCTATGTACACTTACCGTATTACAACTACAACAAAAGCAACAAACGATGTGACTTCAATTCCAGGCTCGGATAGCTACGTTGAGCTCAAAGTAAGGTCAAACGATGTCAGCAGTTAGAAAACGATGATGGTACATTGCCTTTCTCAACCCGAACTTCACTTCCCTCCACCTGTGCGAGGCAACAGCACTCGGACCGATTCTCTAAAAACCACTACTAGCCCGCCGGAGAGTGGTCGGCATAAATGAAGATTCGAACCCCAGCGAATTCCTAAACCAACATTCCCTAACCTATTTTTACATGAAAGCACAAAGCTTCCTTAGCAAACTTCCCGAGGTGCAGCCGCGCTTGCAAACTGGTCAGTTGCTGAAACCTGGTTAACTGCCATTATTCTTGACTCCTAACTGCACCGGCCTGGAATGTCCCTGTAGAGCCGTGATCACTCTAAACGAGATGGTGACGTACTGCTATATTTTTGCAGAAATCTTCGATGTGAACCAAATCATTATCTCGATACAGCCGCCGAAATGATTTGGTGCTCAGTGAGGCTATCCAGAGATGACAAATGTTTGGTCGATGTAGTCTATCGCTCTACTGCATTCGTAGACTTAGCTAACAAAGGGCTGTTGCAAATCATGAGATATGCTCTCTCAATAAATTTAACTTACATTCCCGTAATGAGAGAATTTAATTGTCTCAATTTTATAAAACGCCAGACTTATAAACACTTAATCGAACAAAACTGAACAAAGTTTATCGAATCACATCCCATGTATGATCATGCTTACATGATTAAGGGAGCCTACGAGGTTTGGAGGAGGCCACCTACCATCAACGTTAAACTTGATACTACCAATCGAGGAGCCTATGGTAGAATCTGCCGAAATCACATCTTCAGTAGGATGCGGCGACCATGCAGTTCTGCATTTTAATCACATTTACCACACCTCTATAGAAGAATAAATGAAAATGGACTCAAAATTGCAGAACCTTGCTGCACGCAAGCAATTTAATCTCCCAGAAGAACAGTTTGATCCGTTGGTGTCCTGGAGTAGATTCATTGACACTAATCGAACTCTTGAAGGTCGCTACAGAGCATCACATACACAATTATCATCTATTCGCAGTCGAACAAATAAAAGGACATCACAGAGGAATTTCTTCCGACGATAGTCCAAAAGATGTGTAACTGTCGACACTTGTGAAACCTTTATGTAAANTAAAATGCCTGCTAGAGGAAAAACATAAGTCCTAAGAAGCCCTGGTATATAAATTTATTTCCAAATCAAAGCTCCGATACAAGCATATCACTGCCACAAGAAAATTTAATTACGGAATGCCAGCACTAAAGCATTCAGGATGCGTTTCCAATAGTATATCTGAAACAGCCGAATTTCTAAAAGTCTAGTTCTATGAAATGTTCGATGCAGGTGAGAAAATCGGATGGCAGCTCTCATACCTCCTGCCATCTGTGCTAAATTTCCAAATTTAAGACTGAAAAAGGAAATGCCAAACTATTTACGTAGCATAACAATTCATCCCCAGGGGAAGACAATATCCAACTACAGCCCCTGACAACATTGGCAAACCACATATGTGAAATAATTGATCGTTTATGCC
>UZAN01040431.1:43413-53572 GCA_900618425.1 Echinostoma caproni | reverse complement strand
GAAACTGGACTTTTTCACTTTGATGCATTGTTAGAGAGAGGAGATCATAAGTAAAACAGAAGTGGCGAAGAACTGTTCCATTAGATGAGGTATACTGCACGGATTTTGAAACCGTAGGCAAGTTATTCTTTTGCTGAAATGTAGCAGAGCTTAAGGAAAGTAAAAAAAAACTAGATTAGCGCCCTTCTTTTCTGGGTAAGTGGTTAAGAATGTCAAATCAAATCGTACATCAATCATATAGTCACATGATAGAAAAGATGTCTGACACCAACGTACCATCGGAAACAATGCTTTCAACAGCCGGTGTGCTTTGGCTTATAAGATGGACACGATAAAGTAAGCAAGCAGATTAACTCCCAATGCCATAGTAGGATTTTAATTTGAGAACATAAACTACTCATAAATTGATACGCACTGCACCTCCTGCCTCTGGGGTAAACAGGACTGGAATTCGAATTCCTTAACTGTCAGGATGATTGTCCCAGAAAAATGTCATTGTCACAATAGGAAACCAAACTATATGTGATGGAGAATCGTATCAGCACATGAGGTCCTTCAGTGAATCTCTCCGACATAATTTGTTCTCGACTGCTGCACACTTATCCAATCATAATTGTGTTGATGCGAGATGAAATAAATACATAACAACGCGTTTTCTCGTGCGTTTCAAATTAACTTTTATTGGAAGATTCTTTGGGCAGTTTTCACCTCTGTTACTCGTCTAGCATCGGGTCAACATTTTCGATGGTTGAGGATTTGCAGACAAGTTGGAAAAACAAGAATAACTAATGGAGCAAACAGAAACCGAAACAAGATAGGACTAAATGTTTGAAATCTGTTTCTAGTGCTTCACCATAAGGCTAAATGAAGTGAGTATTATACCTAATCGAACATGAAGAAGGTTGTTTGGAGAGGAAGGAAAAACGAAAACGTTCAAACTATTTCATGATTTGGTTTAATAACTATGCGTACCGTGTGTGTGTGTGTATAAGTCTGCCTAACTGGGTAACAGGATCATCGTTGGGATCCGACGTAGGTCATCCTTCATCCTAGTTATTGCTCGGCTGGTTGTATTAACAGCCTTCATACGATGACATAAAACAAACGCAATACTTTTCACACATTTAGTCGTAAATCAGCATCAGATGACAGTTATCTGCCATTTCAAATATATATAGTCGTAAAAAGATCAAAGACAATCTACACAAACGGGTTTTTTAAAAATTAGAGAGAATCGAACCCTCATAACTAATATTTATGAAAACTACGATCCCAGCTGGCGCTATGCTCATTTAGCAACACATTTCTTTGATTTATTTCCTTTTATGCTCATTTTTCCCCTTATACCAAAAGGATCATTCTCAAAATAAACTGAATTTTTACAGAGTTTCTTCTAAATCTTAAATTTTGTAAGACTTACAGCAACATTCCGTAAGTGACAGATGCATGATTGTGAACTTTCAAAAAGACGGAGGAACTATTTTTTTTTATTTTCTCGGTTTCTGATGTGAACTTCGAGGATGAGGATTGCCGTTGGTTAGAGAAGCTGACAGATAGAGCCCAGAATAGAAGTCAGTGGCACGAATGCTGCACGGTCAGCCTGTCGAAATCCCGTGCCTGTAATAAAAAGAAGAACAGAAATCAACACAAAAGATATCAAAACAATGTACGGTGAAATATACAAAAAATTTTGTTATCCCAGCTAACCACCATTTTTCCGTGTTTGACTGCTTCACCCTCTTTGCACTCTGTATTACATTCTACCTGCCACCTATTATTGCTATTGTTATTATTGTTGTGGCGTAGGCATCATGCTTGTCTACAAGCCAGGATTATATATATATAACACCTAGGACATCTGAAGACAGGCTAAGGTCTGTCGAAGCAATGTGAATATGAATATCGTTGAACATATTTCGTCATAAAATTGAATACCGTACAATCCGGAGAACACAAGGTATTAGCAGCAACGTTCTGACCCGTTTGCGGGCATTTTTGAAATCACTTCGTCTGTTAGTTTTGGTTTGCGCAGAAATTTACTGATTCCCAGCAAGTATAAAGCAGGGAAGTAATTCTTTCAAGTATTCTTAGTTGTGAACTACAAGCTGAATCTTTATGACAAATGCAACTTAATTATCGTGAATTAATTGGAGGGCTCTCGTGATGGGGGCCTGTGTGTGCGTGCGTATGAGAGAGCATAGGTGAACGGTATTTCCACATGCGTTGCGGAATTGACTGAAAAGACAAACTGACATTGGGGGTGGTGAGAAGTTGTTGTGCGTGTGTACAAGT
This sequence comes from Echinostoma caproni, assembly GCA_900618425.1. Lineage (NCBI taxonomy): Eukaryota > Metazoa > Platyhelminthes > Trematoda > Plagiorchiida > Echinostomatidae > Echinostoma > Echinostoma caproni. The sequence continues at coordinate 51,280 of UZAN01040431.1, read as the reverse complement.
ATCATTTCTCATCAAAACTCTAGAACGAGTGCTCATTTGGATACGTTGATTGCCGCAGATTCCATATTGAGCAAAGGTGTTTCAGTTACAAAATGTTCATCAGGTCTCCTGAATCCATCACGATTGTAAGGTTTTTTATACTTGTTTCCAGCCGGGATGTTCTTTCCCAGTGGCACTGTTTCTAGTTGTTTGAGCAGAGCCTGCGGCAGGTGTGATTATTTTATCCACCCTGGTTCAAAATATCCTCTTCTGCTAACGAGACTATCATGGCAACTAAGTTGGATGAATTAGTTTAGGGTTTTGTTGAACGCAACGCTCATATTGTCACATTTCTTCAATTTCCGTACGTCTTACAGATACACATCATATCTTAGGTAATTAAAAGTGGCGAAGACTCATCTGATCCCCTAGTAACCACACCCAACTTGAAGTTCACTTTAACTGTACATTCGATTAATAAAACCAACTGATGCCCTATTTCGTGATTACCTCAGTCAACCGCTCATCCAATATTGTTACCCTTGGAGCCTAAATTTCCCCTTACCTATCTTTTTCAGCTTTTTCAACATTTTTTTCTTTCTTGCTCGATTGTATCTTGTGTATCCTGCTGGAATATGCTCTCGGCAAGTTGAATGCTGTTGTGCTGGACTTAAATTGGTTAGTAAGGTTCTTTTTTTCTTTCTGTACATTCCGAATCAAAGTTCTTATTATTATTTGACATTGTGCAAGTTCAACAGACCGAACAAGAAAGATGAACGTTTGGAGGCCACTACTGGAAGGCCTTATTTGTTCGTCGGCCACCGTGAGTTCATACATTCAACGATTGCAGTCATCCAGTTCGTGAAATGGTTTTATTCAAGATTTAAATATTGCTTCATGATAAAACTATCACATGGCTGTTTCTCCTTTCTTATCTGACTTTCGGGCCTATATCCGTACCCGTGCTGAAATTGACATCCCAATATGAGGGAGGGGGCAGTTGGCAGTTGTTTAAAATAACGCTTTTAAGAGAACAGCGCTTTAAAAAGCTTTCACTACTCCATCGATCAAGAACCAATGTCAACCTGAACCGGAACANCTCTAATCTTTCCCAGAATTTTGGAAAAAGAATATTTCTTGAGATAAAGTTTGCGTAATATTACTTTGTTTAGGTCATCAAAGTCTGCAGATAACGCATACGATATACAGATATTTAATGAGATTGGATCTTGGATGCAAAACTGGAGATACAAAACGGTTTATAAGCAACGTAGTCGGAATCACGATTGCTTATGTTTAATTTTTGTAAATTATGCGAAAAATCCTAACTGCTCAAACCCTGATTGAAAATTCACATTTTATCACAGGGCCGAGAGGTTGTGACGAGTAAATATGAAAGAAAAACAATTCTTATTACGTTGAATGTAAATTCACCTTTGTCGTTTACAGCAATGACTACCAACATATATTTTATATAAAAGGTTCTCCGTAATAAAATCAAAATAAAACTAAATTTGAAAAATCATACTGGGTGGTTCCCACTTCCCGAAGATGATGAATACAGGTAAGAGGGGTAATCAAGTTGACACGGCATTGCTTTTCCAGTCAAATAATTCTTCCATTCTTTTCCATGTTGCACTAGATACCCATTGGGACAAACCGCCCAATACGCCGCTTGTGAAAGAAATATTGGTCAGGTTGTGTAAACTCAATATGTTCCTATCTTTTTTATATTTTGGAAAACCAGTACGGGTCAGATCACATGCTGTTCCGGATGGGCAGAAACACGCCGTGTTCTCGGGGTATGGCATCATTTTTCTAAATCCCCCTTAGGCCATGCTGTAAATCAGTCGTGTTACCTCATGACTCTGAACATGTACGTGGGCACCGGTGTTTTTGAGCGTGTACATGGGAAACGTTTCAACAAAACAAGAACCATAGTCTGTTGTCTGTTTCGTATCTTCCATACTCCGATCTACTATCCCAATCTTGAAAAACAACAATCTTCCTAACAGAACATTTTGTCTATACTGTACCAGTAATTACAGCTTGCCACTGTGAACAGAGGCTAATGTTTGGAGTGACGGTCACTGGCAATGCTTCTCAAAACGCAAAAGCAGCTACCTCTAGCTTCCAAAGGTCCCACCTGTTAACCAAACCCCTGGTTGTAAAAACATGCTTACCTCATATAAACAAATGAGCCACTGGATCGTAAATAATAAGATAAAACTGAATTTGAACAAATGGGTGAAACATCGAATAGATGGAGTGTAAGATCTGCATTGTATGTACTATTATGAAGTGAGAAATCACAAATCAACCTTGCTTGATCACATTTCATTATTGTCAGTGTGGACCTGATGAGTTAACACTCCCTGCCTCGAATTTCGTGCTTCCTAAGTAACTAATCATTTTTCCCATTCTGCTCATCCACACTTTAAAACTCAATAATCCCACGAGTAATATGGAAATGTGATTCAAAACGGATGGATTATTGTTCGTGTTTACCCGTGGGATTACTTCATTGAATTAAGATCCATTGTACGGAACAAGTTAACACAGAACCGCCTAAAATATGCTTATCGTAGAAAAACCGGTTCTATCACTCCTTACTATGCTGCTCTGTGCACCCGTTAACGGATTTCCGAATGCTCGTGTATCAGCGAACTAATGTATGGGTTATACCGTAATCCTTCAAAATAAGCATAGCATAAAAACAAGATACACAGGCCAAATTTCCCCCATTAAACAACTATTCAATCAGAAAGCTTGTAGTAGTGACTAGATTATTGACGATCTCATTTTTAGGTAATAAAGTCAATCAGGTTGGTTAGCTTCCTCAATGACTTTTTCCTACTCTACATGATATGAATTATCCTCGCAAACTTTTATCTGTTATACTGAATCCCTGGTGCTTTAGAGCGATGTGCATCTCTTGCTCTTTTCATACATTTCGGTCAATAGATGGTCTTAGTCTTACATTCTTTATTTTAATGAATTTCAAAATCCCAATGACCGCAATATGTTAACTGATCATGGATACGTTGAGCAAACCGATGTTTGTGACTCCTCCATTCAATGTCTAGACAGTGTTAATTGTCCTAAGCTCCAATAACGGTGCTCGTTCTGGTGGGATGAATGCCACCAAGTGCATTAATAGGTTTGAAGATGCGCTACATTGTTAAAATCTTTAATGGGCAAGACTCGCGCTAGGAAGTTCTTTTTCCTGACTCAATTTTTGTTGTTGTGGAAATTATTGAGAATTTAAATCCAAAAGCTTGCATCTGTTTGAGTACCCAGCTGCTTTGTGGTAGTTACTGAAAAAGGTTACACACTTTGAAGAACCCCCAGTAGACTGCAGTTGAATTGCGAAACCTAGACGGTGCATAGACCCTTCCGCTATCCCGTACCACTACTCAAAACTAACTGCAAATTAAGTGTATAATTGGTAACTGAATGTGTTACTTAGTTGATCAAGTTAATATTAGGTGAGCATGGGATGTTGAACTCTGGTGAGCTGTTTATATTCAATAGAATTTGTCAGCGAACTATATTAAATAATTCCAATGTACTTTCAGAATGAGTCACTAACTATTATTATTTAAAGTAAATTTGGCCGGGAGTGAATCGAGCTGTCGGGGAATCAGATGATATGTTGTATTTGAAGGTTTGATGTGCAATAAGAAAGCGTCGTAGAAAATTGATAATCAGTCGATGTCGTGGTTATGGTGGGACACCTTTCGCACGATAGGTTTGCCATCAAAAGATTCGGAAACAACAGTTTAAAGTCCTTGAATAAGAAATAGTGTTTTGTATGAATTGTACGTGTGAATAGTGCGTTTCAGTTCCATGTATTCATTTCATTGGTGGCTGGATCACTTTATTTCTACGACAAGCGTTCATCTTCAGTGAGTTTATTTCAAAATGGTGTTAATTCCATTCGTACGCCTGATATCTGCACCGCCACTCCGGTTTGGGCATGTAGCTTGGGTGCCTGATTCCTTCGCTCGGTATGAAGGTGCTCGTCTGTGTTTGGAATCCAAAATGGAGGAGTTTTATATTGTAGTTATCATTTGTGTGGTCTTCGTCTATAGCATGAAGTTATTGGATCTGCAGCTTTCCTCGCGTGCTCTCGGTCTGCTAGGATACCAACAAATCCGTCATAGCTCATAAGACAGGAAACGAAAAACACGCACGCGACACAAAATAGCAGTAGAGCAGACGTGCTCGCCGACATCGGCACTCCATACTGATTGGGAACGTAGTCCGCTGTCCGAAAGTCACTTGATGTCTACGTAGTCCGAGTTTTTCTTTCGCCTAGATAACACATTACAGCATGTATTCGGAAAGACCAGAAACGGTTTCCGTGTATCAGATAGAAATAACTGATTTTATGAGGTCTTTTTGCAAGGACCATGCTGCCCAGTTTATCGGATAAACGCGAAGACACCTAAAAATCTGGATTTAAAAGCATAAAAATGCTAGTGAATTTTACATGATAATTTCACAACGGAACACCATTTGAGTACACCTTGCCAAGCAGCAAGATTTTAATTTTAATTTCTCTGACATTTCTTTCTCATTAGTTTGTATTGGTTTTTCATATAATGGAAAATGTCAGAAGCTGGTTCTCACACAATATAACATACGAACATTTCAAAAATGTACATTTTTTAAATTCATTTAACCTTCAACATTCAACAATTTGACTTACAAGTTAAAATTAAGCGTTGCATCACTATCTCTCAGAAGAAGATAGGATTAGATAATAACAAGGCATGGTCGAAAGGAATGGCCCGGGAGCCAAAATGACTTGGAAGAGTTGGTAAGAATAAATGCAGGTTCATCTTCTCCCGGTGCCTATACAAACCATCAATTCTCTTTGTTGTCCGCAATAATTTAGTCCCAATAAAATTCAATTTGTTTATCATCACCCCAAGTCTAGGCAAACTTGTGGGGTTGAAACGAGCAACCTGCTAAATTATCACGTTTTCCCTCTTAAGTAGAAGCCAACTTCATCTCTTATTCTTCAAGAGCTCCGTCAATACTCGTTCATTGCTAAATGTATAAATTTCATTGCTTCTGCACTTATGCAAATTTTTACCGAGTGCTAAGTGTTTATCAGGGACCTGTATACCTCCGTTTATTTCTATATTATACGACAATCTTGGGCATAATAACCATTCTATTTCATTCCATTTGATGGAATAGCAACGGATGAGATGTTCAGCATGCTATGACAACTTGTAGTACATACTGTCGAAGCAAATTGTAAGACCCAAACAAGTGTTCCATCCTTGTTAAAAGTAATCTGCATGGTATATCCAAAGAGAATGTGACGATCTGAAAGCGGGCGTTACTCGTGAATCATCTGGTTTGGCTATGACCGTGGATTTGATTCGAAGAAACATCGCATCCCTCCATTCATCTTAGCAGTTTACTGACGACTAATGGCCTATGTAACACAGTTTCACTTATTGTTGCACATCTTCTCAAATGCCACTCGCTGTGATTAAGCAAAAAATCATCAACCACTGGACATTTTACTGAACGTATTCTAGTAATATTTTATTGATTATTTTGAATGTCATTCAACACTGCGTGTTCACGAACATAATTCATAGCAGTATATATAAATGGATCTCAGTGTGCACCGCTGAAAATTGTTTCCCAAAACTCACAATCCTAGGCATCACTTGTTGAGTTTAGATGCCCATACTAGTTTTCATGTCGTTCCCTGAAAAATCAACATATTGGATGGTGACAATGAGGCCAGTTTCCAGTTTCCACACTGGTTGGGTAAACCTTAAGCCATCAACGACATAGCACCGTTGTTCTAGCAAGTAATGCAAAAATATGCGCTCGCACAATAAGGCATTGTCATAAAACGTACACAAAAAATGTCGACCAAAGCCAGGAGTACACACATAGCTATTAATAATACTGCCATGTGCAAAGCAGAACGAAATACATAGAGTCCTTTGTTTTTTTATCCATTTGGAGTACGTTGAATAAACGGGAAAGAAATGCACTCACTGTCGAAAATGTACAACCGAGAGTATAAATAAGATCAATGGAGGCACATAGAACCATATTTGATGTTTCTTCCATTTTTTTTTTTGTTTTATTATTTCACCGACAAAGTGTGCCATAGGCTTTGTGCTTACTTGCAGTTTGTTTTACTTTTCTCGTGGCCCATGTTCATTCCCGCATATACTCTAATCGAAATTCATTATACTTGGTCTACGTGTGTCAGGCGTTCCACAGCAGACTGATGACTGAAGTGCTCTAAGTTAGGTGATGACACAATAATTAATTGAAATAGTCAACAGTTCGGGAAAAAATGGCAGCAAATGGCTTCGAGAATAGGACGTATGCCAGTCGTCGGCGATCACTAGAGCGATCAGAAGACATTCTGGTCAGCGGAGATTTTAGTGACGCTTTTTCTTTCTGCTCTAGTTTGGACAACAACAACACACCCAGGCAGTGTAAAAAGGCTCTTAACACAATGCTGTTCATGAGCTGAAAGCGTTCGTAGTGATATATTCAGAAAAATGGGGCTAAATACAGTAAAAAGAATGCATATGCTCTTAGAAAATACTCCCATATTTGGTCACGTGAGCACGTTTCACCTCATCAATGAAGTGAAGTGAAGTGAGTTGCTAAACTTAGAAGCAATTATCTTACCACCGATGCTCAATATGTTCTCTGAAAGTTTTATAACCTGACTTAGAGTATGAAGCTTGGATTATCCCATTCGATTGTTCAGAGGTACCAGGCACTCTTTAATTGTTGAACTTTAGTAATGAGTGAATTAATCTCTCCTATTCAGAAAAGTATTCAAATTTCCATCAAAAGATCCAATTTAAAATGAATGCAATTTTGTATACTCCCCCCTCAACTGACTCAAAACCCCAGAGCCTAACAAATCCAGTTGAATCTTAGTATTGGTATTCAGTTTGTTTATTGAGAAACGGGTGCAATGTAGATCTGGCGATCTTTAGCGTTTCTCAACTGAAATACAAAAGCCATAGAAGGTTAAAGCACTGAAGAATTTTGAGTGACTGTGTTATACTGCACTCAGCTTGTCATAATAGTGAACACAAAGAACCGATCGATAGATGTTAAGGAATTGATCGTTCATGGATGAACGGGCTTGAAGTCGGGAATGAGCAATAACAGCTGATCTTTGAAACGTAATGAATTTTGCAATGGCGATGATACAGTTAAAACTATCTTCCCAGCATCAAATGATTTATCGGCCGAATCAGAGTGGCGTTCCGACATTGGAAGCAGAAAGGTGACTGTGATTTTTCAAGTATAAGTCATTTTCACTTTTCCCCGTTAGCTAATGCAAAACAACTGTGTCAGTCATTTACCTCTGCGCTTTAAGAAGCTGTAAAACCTCACCGTAGAATTTGAGCGTTATTGAAAAAAGTTTTGGTAACTACAAAAACTTTCACTCATTGAAAAATTCGCTGTTATAATGCTCTAAAGATTACAATTTCCGCCTCCTCTTCTCCTGTATCAATCGTTCTGCAGTAAAGCAAATGGGAGTCCCTGCAGCGCAGTGATCATTCCTTGGAAGGTTTGGAATCATGTAGGCGCAGTTCCGTCTCACGGTGCTTCTGTTTTCCTGGATGGTTAGACCGCAGGTCATCGGCTCATGTTTCTTACGCTTATTGTTGTAAAGCTCCAGCCAACTAACTAGTTACTTCTTTGCGGTCTCTGATCTGTTCAGTAGAGCGACTTTTGATGCGCTGTCTATCTCCATACTTTGTTCACGACAAGATTTATTACAACAAACAGAGGGTGTGCAATTGTGAATCGGAAACCAATATTCACCGATTGAATGTAAACAGTAAGAAATGGTAGTAAACAAGAAATG
>UZAN01040431.1:12106-29000 GCA_900618425.1 Echinostoma caproni | reverse complement strand
TAGTACATTAAAAACTGGTTCACTGAAAACACTGAAGCCATACGAGATGTACCAAATGATTTGACGATGCGGGCACATCGTCTAAACCTACTCCAATCACAATGTGGTGCGGCATTTCATACCGTTACACAGGCATACGATCGTCACACCTTCTCATTTATTAGTCAAGCTTTGCAATATGAAAATTTGTAAAACATAATTTTTTCAACATTCGTTGACTTCAAAATATACCGATAGTTTTTGTTCTGACTCATCTACAGCGGTGTGACCAAAGGTTGTGCATCGAGGCTAAAGGACTGCGGGTCGTGACTAAAGCATTGCGGGTTTTGGCTAAAGGAATGTAGATCAAGGCTAAAGGAATGTGGGTTTTGGCTAGAGGATTGCGGGTTTTGGCTAAAGCTTGATGGGAAAAGGTGTAGTACAACTGATTTGGGTGTGTGGGTGAACAATCCGAATTACGCACAATCACTCTCGATTAGGCGATATAAAATAAAATAGGAGGCCGAGCACAGAGTGCGAGAAAAAATCACCGCAGTAGTGGGCATCAGCATGCGTCAAAATCACTCTTGGTGCACATATGAGTGAGCAAATCAGAGTATACTGCACATTAAATCCGATTTGTTTGGAGCGAACAAAACTGCCCAAATGCTCACCTCATTGAGAAAATGTTTTGAAAACAACTTCAAATTAACTTTAATCTTTGCACTTTAAATTCAGGAAAAATTTGCTTCGTATTTCAGTCTCTCTCAGTCTCTATCTATTTCCCTGTTCGTGTGGGACAAGATACGTTGGCCGCACGAGGAGACATTTAGCTGAACGTGTCCGTGAGCGACACCCTGCCTGGCTAAATTGTGAGGTGACTGCGACCATCGAGATTTCAATCGTTTTACACCTAGTGGACTCAAAACACGTGACGGTCGAGGCGTCTCAACCTCTCTACTTAGTTAGCAGTCGTCGATCTAAGCGAATTAGGAGTCGCATTCTGGTCACAGCAGAAGCGATCAAAAGCCACCTACAGAACTTCCGCCTCCCTTTGTTCCTCCTAAGAATACTGATTTGCGGAATGGTATTTACCATCACTGCATACCACACCACGTACGTGCATCTTGCACACAAGTTGATCATTTATGACTGGCTGCTGATTCGGAAACGATTCTTTTGGGTCAACGTATGGTTTTACTCTCCAAAGATGATACCTGTTTTCAATGACCTGAGATCTTTCGGTTTGTGGAATTACATTATTATTATTGCAAGTTTGTTGTTCTTCACAGTACAAAGCCAAACCCTAACACGCTCAGCCATGCGATTATAAAATCCTGTCTCCATTCCTCCCTTATGAATGGTCGACCTCACGGAGCGGAACAGGCAGGCACAATTTTGTTTGGTATAGGATGGTAGTTTCTTTTGTATATGCTGGCTGTATCCGGGTAGGGAAAATTAAACCAAGGTTCAGGCGTGATGTGAGCGAGATCCACTGAGGAAGCTAAAGCTCTTTAACTATCGGACTGCGTTTCTCTCTCCTAAACGTTAACTGACTGCGAACTCAAAGAGTTGTCAATTTTGGGGGCCTCACTTCTGTTACACTTTCTTGAGTTTACTTCGAGATAAATGCGCACACATTCCTGTTGTTTGTAATGTTGCGACTGTTCTTGCGGGTGCTCAGAACATTACAGCGTCCGGCAAAATCGTTACCAAATTAACCGTATCAATTGACTTTTGATTGACTCTGTGCGACAGTGGAAAATGTCTATCTCCAGAAATATGATGTAATTGACGTCACATGAGAGTACCGTGTCAGTCAAATTCTCCGATGTATTTTCTCGAATGGTTTTTGTCCCTCAAATCTTTTATTGATTACTTTAAATACCTCCTCCGCACAGCAACGATGAAAATTTATTTTATGGGTCATATTATTGCTTTGCAAGAGATAGGCTAAGTAAGATGTGCTTGATGATCGGTAAAATTGAAAATCCCAAAGCAATTTAGTCTTTTTGTCGATATTTGCTCCATAAACAAATAACTGTACGTCAGAAATGCGTAAAATCAGTTGCACTTCCCGTAAATTCCAATAAAATGCGATGTGTTGGCTGACTTTTAACTCTATAACCAAGTAAATTTAGAAACAAATAAATACGTCAGCGATAGGGCCACAATGGAATAGAATCAATGTCACACTTGGCCTCGTAGCTCAGCTGGTAGAGCATGCGCGTACAAAGCGTAGGCGGTGTCCATGCGTGGGTTCGAATCCCACCGAGGCTACTGAACTTTTCACAATCCACATACAAACTTCAAATGTGTTTCGAATCCCACCGAGGCTACTGAACTTTTCACAATCGACATAGAAACTTCAAATCTGAAAGCCAGGCTACTGAAATTTAGCTACAGCGGTGTCCATGCGTGGGTTCCAATCCGACCGAGGCTACTGAACTTTTCACAATCCACATACAAACTTCAAATGTGTGCGTTCGAGTCCCACCGAGGCTATGAACATTTCACAATGGACATAGAAACTTCAAATCTGCCAAACAACTATTTGAACAATTCATTTTTTCACAATCCACATACAAACTTCAAATGTGGCAAACAACTATTTGAACAATTCACCTCTCCTAGAAGCTCATTCGGTGGAGTCCGGTGAATTCGAGGGAAAACCTGTCGAGGCAGCGGAGCTCAGCTGGTAGAGCATGCGCGTACAAAGCGTAGGCGGTGTCCATGCGTGGGTTCGAAGCTTAGCTGGTAGAGCATGCGCGTACAAAGCGTAGGCGGTGTCCATGCGTGGGTTCGAATCGCACGGCTACTGAACTTTTCACAATCCACATAGAAACTTCAAATGTGACAAACAACTATTCGAACATATACCGATAGTTTCACAATCGACGTAGAAACTTCAAATCTGCCAAACAACTATTTGAACAACACTGAACTTTTCACAATCGACATAGAAACTTCAAATGTGCCAAACAACTATTTGAACAATTTCTCCTAGAAGCTCATTCGGTGGAGTCCGGTGAATTCGAGGGAAAACCTGTCGAGGCAGCGGAGCTCAGCTGGTAGAGCATGCGCGTACAAAGCGTAGGCGGTGTCCATGCGTGGGTTCGAAGCTTAGCTGGTAGAGCATGCGCGTACAAAGCGTAGGCGGTGTCCATGCGTGGGTTCGAATCGCACGGCTACTGAACTTTTCACAATCCACATAGAAACTTCAAATGTGACAAACAACTATTCGAACATATACCGATAGTTTCACAATCGACGTAGAAACTTCAAATCTGCCAAACAACTATTTGAACATTACTGAACTTTTCACAATCGACACACAAACTTCAAATCTGCCAAACAACAGTTTAACCACTTAGATACATTTGCCGTGTTGGATTCCTCCTTAAGTTTATCTGCTTGGTGAATTATATTGGAGTTGTGTTTACCCGTATGTTTCGTAAAGATTCTCAACTTGTGTTCGTTTTCCAATTGTCGTCAAGTCTGAATTTATGCTCATGATATAAGCACTTCAACTACCCCTAATCTTTTGTCTGGGCCGATCAAATAATATCCGAATTATCCTTTAGTTTTTTGCGTGATGTAGTGTATTCCCTTCTCGTTTCAGACTTGTATGCGAATCAAGAAGCAAATCACATACCTGTCTCATCGGGAAATAGACTGGTTCCAGTTGACATCTCTCATTATTCGGTACAGTTTGTAAATATGATCTGAAGTACACCCAGAACATTGTGCGAATTCGAATACAAATATTTCGTTGAGATTTCATCGCCCATTTACTCTATTTTGGAGCAATCTACACAGTTAGACGCAGTCAAAACAAAGTTGAATATAATTTTATCTTCACATGCGAGTGCTTCACCACAACATAATGGAAACTTGTCAAAAACCAAGCTGAACCTCAGCAATCTGAATGAGTCATAATAAATTGGGACAATGCACACGATTGTGACAATTGAGAGTCCACTGTTTGTTTGAAGGTTTCACTCCGGTAGAATCAGATCGTTTCCAGCAATGCTGAGCGTGCAGTGCAGACAATAGACAAGTAGGCTCAGAATACAATGCAAAATTGTTTTGTCGAACGAAGGTTATTGTCCACGAAGCCTTCGGAAAACACTTTCAGGACCTAAAATGGTTTAGTAAGAGAGGTTTGAAAGTTAACCATTGACGAATAGTTGTAACAAACCTTCCCCCATTTTCCCTGTTTTGTACAGCATCCCTCCGATTGATCGTATCCCTATTTTCGAAATTTGTATCATTCGATGAAAGAAAGTGAAGTAGAAAGAATAAAAGTTATACGGGGGAAAAGTCCTGTTCTGAATGGAATGCACAAGCGTGTTTCAATTGTCTCCCTTGCTGCAAACGTTTAGATCCATTGGCGGTTGAGTTTGTAAATAAGATATGCTAGCGATCGTGAATCCGACCAGCTTTTCTCCTTTTGGATGGAAAACTACGGCAATTTAAAATTATCGGGGCAACAGAAAATCATTTGCGTTGAAAATAAATTAACAGTTTGTTTATTTTCAGTTTAAATAGATTTTCCTTTTTTATAGTATATTCTGTCTTTCACATATAGTATGCTTGATGCTTTGCTGTAAAATGATACATTTTTGAAGTGGATAATTTTTAATCTGATATATTTAACAGTTCTGGCCAGTCTCCGGGTTTAGCCTAGTGGTTATGCAGCCAAAGTGACTGATTTTGGGGGATCAATGAACTGAGGACATGTTTTGTCACTAACTGTGGTCACATTTTTGCAGTAATTTGAAAATTACACCGCGGTCGGATATGGTGCACAGGCCAGTATCACCACATTCGATACCCTTAACATTGACCATTTATCGCATCTGTGCAACCACCTTCTATGAAATTAGAAGTGTTCCAAGGCCGAGCCAGAATGGTATACGGGCGAGTGATCGAATATTCACGTAGGCAAAAAGGATAGCTTGTATAAACACTGAAGACACTCTACAAAAAATGACTAATTGGAACAACTACCAGTAAGCGATTCCATAACGAATCAAATTAGAGTGAACAGACTGGGATGGCGATGGAAGTGGAGGTATTCGTGTTTTTTTACCGATGGAGCAATCGAACTTTTGTTGCATGACCAGGACGGTGCCGAGTCTACCGCGATTTGTTTCTGTGCGCACAAAACCGGATTTTACGTTCAAATGACCACTGCTTCCGCCATGCATAGACATTTGTCCAATTTTCACCGTTAGATGATAACACACATCTCCTGGGGATCAACATAATGAGCAAATTCTTGCAGATGCAACAGTAACACTTTCAGTATGTGATTTTCTTAGTCGTTTGAGAATTCCTACCTCTAATCGGTTGCCCACCTATTACAGTTACACTGGAGATCACGAAAGTTGATGAAAATATGCATTCAGTCTTTCCTGGTCCTCAACGAGAAAAGCTGGGCCACCTCAATAAAATTCAGCTTAGAGGTACACAAATTTCGTTTGATTTGTGAAGTCTAACTACTATATTCCTTGATAATCACTGGCAACACGGAGTGTACGGCATCAAAAACAACCCTAAATTGTGTTATTTTCGGTGTAAAAGAGATGGGTTTTAATGGCAAGAAATATTTATCAAGCAGCCGCAATAGATTTTGGTTCTTGTTTCAATGTGATCAGAATATTCATACATAGAGCCAGTTTCAGAAGAAAAAAAAGGATTGTGGTTAATCAAAAGCTGTCTGGGACAGTGTATGGAAGGTGAAGTAGAGCAACGGTTATGAGATTCTAACTCCGATTGCCCGAGTCACTGAGAGAATGATGAGCTTCCTCGCTCCACCACCACCACCACCACCCTTGCCATTACCCTGTTCAAATAAATGTGTCAAAAGTTTTCCAGTGCGGCCGAGGGCAGATGAGACAGTATCAGGGAGAGAAAGGGTATTCAGTGTACAATGCTTTTTACACTATTCATCTAAGCTAAACTGTGAGTTGACTCGTGATCAGACAAATTTTCCGAGTTATGTGAGAACCATGGAATTGTTAGGAATGGGACGAACTCTACCATCTCTGTTGATAATAGCGGCGACGCTCGTGGATCTTCAAACAAGTGCGAAATGTCCCTCTTTATAGCATCAACCAAACGGTATAGTAAATTGTGCCGTCAAATATGAGACGCACTACTTCCGTCTGAACCGGCCACAGTGTTGATTGGGGACCTGATCGAAATTAAAATGATGCTTCGCGTGAATGCATCATGGCATTTACCTTGAATTTGCCATCAAATAATATATATGCCAACAACAAACTTAAACCTATTGCAGAAAGTAAAGAAGTTGAATCCTGGATTTTAGTCCAAAATAGCTAGTGGCAGTTTTTGTGTTTAACTGAAGTTGCGAGGTCTGTTTCTGCCCCTTGCGAGCAGCTGCGTTATCGTTTGTTTTGCATGCTCATTATTTTGCTCTTTTGAGATTTTGAAGTGGGATGATGACAAATGTTTCAGGGGACAGCGAATGCTACAGCAGAAATTGAAATAATTAATCAACTGAAAAACATTTCCTTCGATGTCACTCAGAAGTTTATATATATCCCTGTACTTATACGTATGATTTTCGTTCATCTAAACGCCCTAGAACTACAACGAGACATGCTTGGAATTTTCTCAACTGTGTCATTGCAACAATGACTTGATCTGACGAAGTGTTTTGTGCAACAGCTCTTCATCCTTGTCCGTTGTTACGAATTCCAGAAAAACACATCAGCAAACAAGCTCGTTGGAGAAGAATTATCCACAGTTTTACGCACTACTCTTTTGATCAAAATGTTTCGTAGCGAAAAATCATTCACACTTCTGTTCCGTGATCGAATGTTGCTCAAACTTTGGTCATCTCTTACACACACATACACACACAAACGTGAATTAGTTCAGGTTAATAGGAGCCAATTTTGAATAACTGTCTTGCGTGGTGATGGTCACGAAAGACCGAGGGTTCTTACAAATTACTCTTCTGAGCGTAGGAGGGATTATGAAGATGGACATCCGTGCTAATGACCCTGACCGATGCGTATGTGTGAGATGACCAGAACGTGAGTAATATTCAACTCATGAAACCAGAATATGACTTTTTCCTCATTGGATGATAACTTTTCCCCCTTAGTTAGGACTCAACATTAGGGTGCATTATGTTTGTGTCACTGCTAGGAAGCGAACAACAAACTTTCAGGTTTGTAGAAAAAACTTTTGTCTCTGGGCTACATAGTGGGTCGTCAAGATAAGTGGGCTAAAATTGGTATTTGTGAATTGACGTAAAGAATAAAAACACATTGTTGAATAAATTTTTCCCTTTTCAATTAGTTATTCACAGCCTGTTTACTTTTTCCACCTCTGAGCCGCAAACACCCTTCACAACCTTTTCTTTGTATCCCATCAATCAAGCCTCCATTGTCTGACATTCAGTGATTCTGAGACTGGGGCTCATTTTGCGCGATTAAACCCCCGCGTTTGTGTGCGTGCGTTTGCAGATCGGGAATTTGATTACATTGGAATCGGAATTTCTCCTTCTGTGATGAAAGACTCTTTCCAGTAACGGTTGTACTTGACTGCGATGTGGACCAGCATAAAATGGAGAAAGTACTCCGCAATTCCGCAAGATCAAATCCAGACCTTGTGTTCGAATCGTAGTTGATGCATCGCAGACGTTGCCATTTTTAGCATTTCATAGAAAATTTGCTCATCTTTTGGAAAAACAAGGAGTAATGTTTTACTACCGAGGTATGTCATTATCAGCAAGTACGTAAGGTGAAAACTGCCAACTTAAAATAAATGATATAAAGGTACGGTACTTATTTGAATCATGTCGAGGAATAACTGCTATTGATTTTGACTCAACTGTGCACTAAGTTAGCGCTGGACTAGCGAGTCTCTAACGTCAAAGCACATAATTTGTATGCATTTACATGCCCTTTCGGGATTTGAGGTCCTGGTCCACTGGCATAAAAGATGCACAACACAATTGACTGGGTTCGCTTTACGGGCACCGATTACCTAAATGTGTGGTTTGTAGCGTCGAAGAAGTTTATATAGGGAGAAATTAAATTAAAATAAACTTAATAAGATCTTTTATGTGTATCACCTTATTTTATTTCAGTTAGCGCAATCGTTTTGTAAGGAGGCACCAAATGGATGCATAATCTTTCGATTTTTGTCATACTGGCTCTCCAAATCTGAAACATTTACGAACTGGTGCCTTGAAGGTATTGGGAACACAGAATCATGTGTTTGCTCAAATACGGAATCCTTCCCTGGTTTAAAAGCCCTGAGAGTGATCGAAAGCAAACATAACTGCGCCATTAATCGCGAATCCTTCAATTTGGTATGACCTCCACAAACTTTATTCTCGCATTTTTCCGTGATATGGTCTGTTGCCTTCCAAGTAAAGATTATCAAATATGTTGATAATTTGATCCCAAGTTACGCCATCTCAAAATTTTCAAATACGATGTAATCTTCTGACAGTTATTCAGAATCGAAAATGCTTTCAAAACATTTGGTCTCCATTTTGAGGCGCTTCTTATTGTTATCAATATATTTTTAATCTTTCGCGATTTAAACACTCATTAGAACACTTGCAAATCACCGGAAAAAATAGTTAAGATATTCCCAAAGAAAGCAATTTATGGTGCTGGTAAACCACGGCAGTTGTTGTTCGAGATCAATAAGCTATTTTTCATTCATTGCTACATTTTTTCTATCATAATTTACCGTCAACCATGATTATCTTCGATATAATCAAACCCATTCCTGTAGCTGTCACTAAGTCCTTCTTATTATTATGAGTTTGTGCATTCAATGTTCCATAGTATTAGCTTCGGCATCATGTTTATGTACCGCAAAATCCAGATATGGTCTGAAACACTGCACACCATCATAATTTAGTATAATTAGCGATTTGGATCAAACAATTCTGAAATCTAATCATCTAGCTACTCGACTGCATTTCACAGCTCAACCAGATCCCACCAAATCAGTAAGCCCCCGAATCGTCCTTTTGAAGATGTTCCTGAAATATTTCATCTCTCATTGGCAAACTTCAGACGGATGTGTCCCGTGTTTTTATTCTTTCATCTCCTTTATTCGGAGCGACTGATCTATCAAAAATGGTGGAAGATTTTGCAATTAGTGTATTTTTCACTTTTGTTGCATGACGCGATGTAAACCCCTTTATTATATTGAACTGTCTTTTTATTGCTCTTCAATCAGAATATCAATGAACTAGATGCGAACTCAGTTTGGAAAGATCATTTTGATCATACGTTATACTGCTCTGTCTCATAACTAGTTGAAGATTTGCAAGTGTGTGACTCTTAAATTTTCCGTTTGCTCGAAAAGTCTCCAGCTGGGTATCCGTCTTATTGGCAGTCTCACCCACCTATTGGACTTTACATGAGACTTGACTAGATCGTGCTGATACTCGGAATGCGTTTAACATCATACAATCGTCATAAAACGTCTGTTTAGCCGAAGAGGACTCTGCACTTTCCTTGTTCGCCCTACCAGGATTTCTCATCTGCAAATCTTGTTTTAGTGATCAAGTTCCCCTATTGAAATCAACTGCAAGTCCTCAATTTCACAAAATAAAACGCAATCAACTTATTTGGCTTTCCGACAAAATATGTTAATCTAAATATTTATTAGAAGTATTCGAGACTGATTCTCTGATGAGTTGTGAAATGCGTAGAGACGCGAACAAACATGTAACTTGTTCAGTTCCCCAGTTTTTGTTGTTGTTGTTTCCCCCTTTCATCCCAGTTTTGGCGCACATCACCCAACTTGTCTGAGAAAAAACCTCCTGATAGCAAGTCAGCGCAAAAAATAGCACTAGCACCCCCTTCCTTTTGGTCGTCTGTGTACAACTGCAATTGACTGATTTTCACAAACTTTCAGTTGCTTTTGGTCAGCCTCCGCATTCCCTACTCAGTCTGTCGCCAACTATCACATGGATATTTAACTCTTTTACTTCTTCTATATTTGTCCTACTGGCATGGGACTGAGCAAACCATTTTCAATGCATGGAAATTGTAACAGCTTAGCACAGTGACAGGCAATTACGGAACCTTTCACAACAAGGTTTTCAAAGCCAGTGGGGTCCAACGGATTACCTTGTTCTCTTCCACTGTCTGGCATTAACTTGCACTAATCGTAGCTGATGACAACTGGATGAGTCGCTGCCCGAAAGAAGTTGTGTAACATTGCAAACATCACTGGTTTATTCCAACGCATTGCAAAATGGTCTTGGTTTGCTAACCATCTATTGGTTTTATCGATTATTTATGGAGAGCATTCATAACGACGTTCAATATCGATACCCGTGGTCATAACTAAACTAAAAACTTTCTAATAGTTTATGTGACGACTTATTAAGCACATTTCATCTTTAATTGTGGCCGTATGCCTTACATACCACGTTCCAAAATGCCTTCACTTTGTATTACTGTTTTTTTAACAACTTGAAAAATGAGTGCAGATATCACCTCGTTGAAATGGAAACAACAACAGGTTATCGGTGTGGATGGTATCTAATTCTAACTGAGCTAACTGCTTTTGTGCCTATGAAGGTGTCTTGTGCCTTCGGATTGACAGTGTATTTATTGAATCCAGCAATTTCGGTGGTTGTTGGTGTTTCTCACCCCGTCTTTGCGCACAATCCTCAATTCATTCAATTATGCATACATTTAGGAAGAACTATGTACTGGAGTTTATATAGTTTCCTTTAGAGCTTGTCAATGATGCATATGCATCCGAGGATCAAACCCTGAACTGCTCGAAAGGTAACCAAATAAATAGCCGTAACACCAACCAGTTTTGGCCAGGTTTCAGCAAGAGGGAATTCTTCTTAAACATCAACCTGTTTCTACGCGAAAACGAAATCTATAAATCAGAATTCATCGAAGAAAGCGACTAATTCGTGCAACGCGCTGGAATGTATGAACAGTTATGTGAGTTTCTAATCTAATCAATCATATCGGTGATCTGTTCCGTGGATCGTACCAATATAGGTTATCGCACGAACTTTCCGCAATTTTCAAGACCAAGTCATGTAAATACCGTGAGCATGTTTTTCCCTGAAATGTAACGCAGTGGCACCGCCGTAAATACAACTTTCTTGCTGATCACGTTGGTTTTCGATTTCTTAAGTCGGTGGTTGAAGAGTTGAAAAAGTGGGTTTTGAAAGTGTGATTAAGCGAGACACAACACCAGGGAGGATTAAAATTGCTAAAATAAGTCACTTGAAAATTCACCTTCAGCAATAGTCAACAAGTTCCTGGATCGCAGCTTAAAAGATAGATATAGTATGATACTTGTTAAATTCGATAGAAACCCTGCAACTAGAAACGGTCTTATTCACCGATGTTAACACACATGCGCAGATAATCTTTCTCGACCAAAGAGAGTTTTCCTTTTTCACCTCACAATTACCTAATGAGTTCAACTAATGGTCCTTTTAGAACGTCATCCGTTCTTTCCGACTCCTTTCAGCATTCTTATTAATTGGGATTTGGTTATCTACAGGGATAAACATGATGCTCCAGTGAAATCATTGGTTGAGACGTTTTCTCAAAACTGTAAGAGCAAATTTGTTATTTGTTATTTCCCGTATCAACCAAACAATTCATCCTGCTTGTGTTTTGAATCTCGCTAGATATAACAGAAAAGTACTTTTAAAAAACTCTCAGCAAGGATTAAACTAGCGGTTCCCATGTGTGAGCTTGTGTTTATGCTGCTGATATTGCTGATGAGTGACAACTGAACTCGGCCAAATTTAGACTGCATTTCAATCTCAAACTACCGGGCTCTACGAGGAATCAAATTGACATTCAACTGCTAGAGCCAAACAATGTGACTGCATCCATATCATCGAATAAACCTATCCCCGGTTATATTCTTACACATGCCAACAGAATATGCCTGTTTCTACGAGTTCCCCATACAGTTATCTGATCAAATGGTTCAGCGAATCTCTGACTTGGGCGTAGTTCCCTAAAAGCCGTCCATGGAGAGAGACACATATCATGTCCATTGAATGCCAACACTGTTGAAAGCTACAGTTCTTTTCAATTATCACACGCTTGATTGTACGGAAAAAGTACATGTACCTGACGCCAAAGACAATGCCATAAAACGAAGCTGTCGAGCACGCGTGTAATTTGATCAATGCATTTAATAAACGAGAATTATGTGCAACGTGTTCGTTAAGAAAACATTTTCTTTCGGCATTGGTATTTTGTCTCTGCTTCATCATTTTTGTTTTCACTAAAATTATACAAGGGTTAACCACGGGGAGATTTTCAATTTAGGACGAGTCATTAATTCCGGAAGGAATAAAACATTTCTCATCAAACGACGCGCTTAAAATTTATCTAAATTCCAGAATTTAAGTTTAATTGAGTTGAGATGAAACTATTTGTATCCCACAAACACACATTAGAAAATTCCATCTTTCGAAAAAAATAAATGTCTCTGAGTACACCGTAAATACTATCGTGTCGTATTCTTAATCCAAAGACAAGTTATAATATCATCTGAAAACCATCAATTTTATTTGTATTTCAATTCGCAGTTTTATTTTTATTGGAAACATTAGATTTTGACAGTCTGATGAGGTAGGCCTGCTACTTCTAGTTTTCACTCCCTGTTAATTGTGCTATTATGATCACGGTCTTTGTTTCAGTTCTGAACATTGAATTATTTAAGTGGAAACCAAACTGGATAAAATGTACTCTCGTGGTCATTTTAGACCATGTAGGTAATTAAGTTCGGGCATCCATGGAAACAATCACTATCCCCAGTACATACTCTCTGAAATGACGGAAACAAGCAGCGACAGAAACTTTTTCTACTTCTTCATTTTGCTATGGGACCGAAAATTCAAACCCGTTTTTGAGAACCGTGTGTGCACAGTGATCATTTTTGCTGTCGTCTACTTGAGGACTGGTTGCAATCGGCTGATTGCATTCTGAGGTGACCAAACGCCCGCAACACTCAATATGATAGACTGAACGGATTCGGTTATCAGAAAACTCTCTAACACAGGTGTGTACGAATTTCGAATGTTAATCTTGTCTGCCTGTCAGCCTGCACGCTCAGACCGGAATCGCGAACCATGATTTTAGGAAAACATCTGGGAGGAATTTTTTCAACCGAACCAAATTTATATGAAGCAAAACTCATATAAGTAATTTAATCATGAAATAGGCACTTATTTGGTTTCCGCGAGAATTGGATTCAAACGTTCCGTGACATAGATCCATATTGAGGGAGTATTGCACAATAAATTCGTTAAATTAGACCAAAAGAGATCTACGTAGAATGTCTTACGTGGAGCTTGATCAATTTGGCTCCCACGAAGTCCAATTGTAAGTTCACCAGAAAGATGAGAAAATCATTTCAAATAGGTGGGGAGACAACTTTTACTGACAACATCAAAACACAGTTGAGAGCAGTACTTATACGTCGTTCAGTTGCGCAAAATTCGCACTGATACATCAGTTGCCCAACCTAAATCAATCCAATGCGTCCAAAAACGCTTTATGCCTTCGGAAATTTTGACTATAACGAATCAATGTCCTTTTTATATTGAGCTGGTTTCGTCGCAATTTCTTGTTCTTTTTTTCGTTGCCGTTTGTCGTCCTCCGGATGTTATACGTTATCAACCAATGAAAGTTTACCAAAGGATTTTCTCCCCGCATCAAATCGTCCGTCATTTCTGCTCAACTGGTTAAAAGTTTGCAGGTCATGGTAGAAACATTATTT
The DNA here is from genome assembly GCA_900618425.1 of Echinostoma caproni. NCBI lineage: Eukaryota > Metazoa > Platyhelminthes > Trematoda > Plagiorchiida > Echinostomatidae > Echinostoma > Echinostoma caproni. The sequence goes on along the minus strand of UZAN01040431.1, from coordinate 15,227 downwards.
GTTTACTAATTGTCTTTTATCATCGAGTGAATAAATTAACACATACTTCAACACAATTTTCTTAGTCAGAATGTGCAACTGTAGCTTTTGATCAACCTTTCTTCAAGTTCCAGTAATCAGCATTCGCAAAAAACGGAGAGAAAAATGAGCTCTTATCCTAAAGCTATTTATCTGAAAATAACTGCCAGAGTCGGCGAGAGTCGCTTGGAAGTAACATATTGAACGCATAATCCAATCTTGAAGGTTCAAAATCTAGGCAAAAGTTCACTGTAAAATCAATATCCTTCCGATAAATTTATTTTCGTGTCAGTTCCCAAGTACATATGGGCTACAAAGTCGCAAATCAGATCAGTTCACAGCGACCGGTGTCAGTTTTAGTTTTTCTGTAATTTCGTTCAATACTTTTAGATGTCGTGTGGTACTGCACTTCCTTTGACTGCATCGATATTCAGGTGCAACCGCTCAGTAATATAAGTGTAAGCTCTTCAGCTAGTTCCAGATTTACTTCGTCTTTTCTGTCTTACCCTCAAAATGTCTACTTTTTAACCCCTTAAAAGCACTCCATGCTTCATCCCATTCACGAAAGTGGTGATCTTTCTAACATCACTAATTATCAATCCACTTCCCTCAAATCTGTTCTTTTCCATATTATTTGAAACCATCCATTCGGACCAACTGCGAGCGTTCCTTGAAGGATTACTGAAAAGCCCCATTACGTCTCACGAGTGTGCCCTTTTTTCCGGAGACCTACTTGCTCTTGCCTCATCATCCTGGTCGCTTGCAGTCCATAGCCATTGAGAAACATGCTTGATCTTGCTTGATATCTTAAAATCATTCGACCAAGTTTAGCTGGAAGGTGAAATTGTCCACGTTTGGGTTCCTTTTGGCCCCCGTATCCTGGATATCAAATTTCCTCAGTGAACCATTCCCGTCCAAGTTGGCTGGTTCTATCTCAGCCGTTTGCTGTGAATTCCGGCGTTCTCTCATATTCAACACTTGCACCGACCCTCATTCTTCCATCTTTTGATGATCTCCTTTGGAAACTGCTGACCCAATCCATTCTTTGTCGATGACACCATTCTCCACTCATCCTACTTCTACTGAACTGCTCACCATGACAAATTAACATTGGCCGTTGGAAATAATGTGGAACGATTATAACTCATGATGTGGATATTGCTCTTCTCCGAGCTGGAGAACACACCACCTATCACATTGGCCATGGCTGTAAAACAGCTAAATTGTCACATGACTCCCGCCTCGAACATATCTTCTCCTGGAGCAAGAACAATCACGTTGCATTCAATGCTTCCAAAACCTATCGTGGTGATCAAGCAACTAGTACGCACGTATCATAATACAGCTTCCAATCATGAAGCACAGTTCTCGATCAACCGGTAGAATCAATCAACAACAACAATCAATCAATCAACAGGTAGAACCAATGGGATTGGGTTAATGTAAGCAACCAAACCCAATGGATACCGAAGAATGAACCAAGGATCATTTGACACTTGTGTTATTCATTTGCATAAGTTTCCGAATAGAATTAACTGTATTCACAGCTCTTCGCTTAACCCGGCTTCGAACAACTTAGGGAGTTTTCAGTTCTAATCTAAGATTGTAGTATTCAATTCCGATTACAATGCCGAATACTACACCTTCCTTCTTTCGAATTCTCTGGAACACCATCTATTCTTTACTCATCTGAGCTCATCTTCTTCCACTTAAAGCACAACTCCGTCCTGCTCTTGAATTTTGCAGTCATATGTGGGGGAAAGTTGAGCTTCATTTTCTGTTTTTCATCTTTTATCGCGTTCTCAGCAAAACCGTCTGTATTATCGATGATTCTTTCCTGACTTATCTGTAGTCACCAGCCCACTGTTGAGCAGTAACTTCGCTGTCTCCTCTCTGCCACTACTACTTTAGTTTTTTTCTGCGGAAATTTCCTCAGTGGTTTCCCTTCCTATACCTTTTTCTCACTCATCTCGTACACTGATCTCCAGTCATCCTTATGTTATTCCGGTCAATAGGTGCCGTAATTCTCTGTTTCGGTCTTCTATGTTTTACCAAACAGTCAAGGTGCGAAAAAACACCCCAATCTCTGCCTTTCTTCTAGCTTACAACCTTTCACTTTTTCATCTCAAAATCAATAAGCCGAATCCTATCTCCTACACTCTCTTTTGCGCTGTGCTTCTGTACTATGGGAATTGCCCTTTTTTACGGTAATTCACACTGTGCAATAAACAAACACATTTCGCACACACAATCACAAATAGCACATGCATTGAATCGACATTTTTGCAATTATTCGCGTGCGAACGAGACCGTCTCATCAATCTGGTATATTTCTAATCTGAGTTCCGGGAAATTTCAATGCCAAAGCTTCTATCTATTACCGCAACTTCGAGGTTTGTTTAATTTATGCAAAAAGGAACACGCTATTGATGAGTCCCAACGAGAACCAAACATTTAGCCAGTGCTATTTTTTGGCCCTTACGCGCAACTTTTCCGTCAATCCATCTTACTTCACTTATATCAACTCTCCTGTTCAGTTGTCATCTTACGGTATGCAGTTTCATCCCCGAAGTCAGAAATAAAATGTATGATTGAGTCTTACCCGTATATGGGTTGATATGTTTTCCAAATCACAACGTTGATTGAAATCCAGAATCGAAAATCCACCAGAGAATCGCGTGTTAATCAAGATTTTATCTTTGAATAGTAATGTGAATTACACTGCCCGCCAACTAGTTTGTCTTGTGGCAAACAGAACGAGGTTATCCGCACCGCGGAACTCGGAGTAGGGTAATCGGTGCATACTTTTCATTTCAAGTTTAAAACCAATCTTTCATCACCCGTAGAAATTGATGCAAACGGGTATCCAAATAGCTCGCGCGACTAGATTTAATCAAACTACGATTGTGCAGGCTAACATTTAGAGTTTCAAATGACAATTCGTCGTGTATATAGCAAATGAAGCGTGAACTGAAAAGCTCGGAAGCACTGGACAGCTGTTTCGACCTGGTTGGGTCTCATCAGCAGTGCGAATCCATCGACCCGACTGGGGATCGAACCCGGGACTTCATGGGCAGAACGCAAGCGTGCTACCCACTACGCC
>UZAN01040430.1:67851-79188 GCA_900618425.1 Echinostoma caproni | reverse complement strand
ACATCCAGATGTCTAGTCTGATCGCTCTTACGCTTTAGGCTTGAAAGCCCCTCTCCTGCTCTCGTTTAGGTTTTTATCTTCGTTTGAACTGCTGGCGATTCAATAATTAAATGTTACATCACAATTAAATTGTATCATTTTATATAGAAAGGTAGCATAAGATACTGGAACTCTTGTCTTATCTACCAAGGCTCCACAAACCGAATGCTGTTATTTCTACCAACATGTTTTTTCTCTGAACCACGCTGTTCACCGAAAAAGCCTGTTCTTGTATCCGTGGTTTTTTCGTCTCATGTGACTGTCATTTTCCACAAAGTGAAACCCAACTAGCAAGAAGAGAGGGAACCGTGGAAAGTATGTCATCGTGAACGTGTTGTTGCGTATGAGAAAGATAATTTACATGCGGGAGTAAAGTGAGTATGCCCATTTTGCACAGATTCAAAAGCCTGTTCTCCAGGAATCGTTAGTTGCACAACACACAAATCTCAATCAACAAAGACCATCTGCGATGATGAAGCCACTTGCGCCAACCGGATTATTCAACTAGCCAAACAAAACCGCATAAGGACCCATCAAACAGCGTTATCGATGCAGTAAAACAACTGGTCATGTTTAAAACACTATTCAACATATCTTTCTTATTTCAAACGATTACCTCTACGATCCTCCATTATATTTGACCACTTCATGTTCAGTTAGACAGTTATTCTGAAACGCATGTCAGTCGTACGTCTGACAACGGCTCAATTACATTGATCACGACCTCCTCTTGCCTGTTGTCTGTCCGTTCCGTTTCTCATCATTAACACCATCATCTTTCATCTTTCTTAACTAGACGCTGTTCCTTTGTTTTTTGTTGTAGACACACACTGTTGAGTACAATTTCGTGTTCAAGAGAGACATCACTTCTTCTGTCACCTGTATTATTTCCACTGGTTCCAACGTTTGTACTCATAACGCGTCACCTGATTTGGTACGCACAGTACCTTACTGTCATAGTCAGAAAACCTCTTCTGTATCGCTAGGCTCCTTTCCATCCTTCACTTATTGATTGTTGTAAAAATTGTCTGTGGATGGGGAAAATCATCGTATGGGGAAAGAACAGTGCATACGCGTCTTTCAAACAGATGTTGATTTGGTTTGATCTCCATAGTGGTCAACGGTGTGTTCCTTTACTCGACTGATTGGTACAGGGGTTGGTCACAAGGTGTTTAAAGTGTCACTGGCTCAACAAATTGCTGGAACTCGGTGCTAAATAATCGTTCATAAATCATCTTTGCTAGCTTTAATTATTATTCCTTGTCTGGCAAATGTACAGCCTAGTTCGATTTCTGCAGCCGTGACGGATCGTAGTAAACCGATTTCAAAATAGTCCCGGTAGTAGTCTACAGTTTACCAGGTAGATATCTTTCTCAATGATTAGCCTATCATTGTAAGGATGTTCATCGGTTCTAGCGCCGGTCGCGCAACTGGCAATAGCCCGTTGATGTGCCTGCCAGCGATAAATCCCCCGGACAAGACTGTAGCATCTGTTGATACCAGCCAGTATCAGAGCAAAGCAATAAAGGTATCTCGTTCTATCGTATGACTCTAGGAGGCACCACCCTATCACTATGAAAAATCAACTCTTCGTGTGCGGTCAATTCATCCCAGTTTCACATCCATTGCAAAGCTCTTATTGATTTCTGATTGAACGTGAGTTACGATTTCTTCCAGTGGTTACAGACGTGCATCTGCGTGCGGGGAGTCCCGCATCTGAGTTATGTCAGGCCACGATACTCCCAAGGCACTGCTCTTGATCACCGAATTTTCGCTTCTGACCTGCCTCGAACAGTTTGTTTTGTGATAAAGTGTGAGCCACAAACATGCGTTCATTTTGGTCGTACTACATACAGTTCAGAAGCGCACCATACGGATAGATTAGCCCCTATTTCAGTCTCCTCGGTGCTCAATGAAGGTGATTATTAGTAGTCGAGATCGATCGATGGTTTGTGATCGGAGTGTATTTGATTTAATCAAGAAAACCTGTCGTTATTCAACTTCTACTAGCTATCTGAACAGCTAAAAATACTTTCACAATCTAGGTTTAACTTGTGAGACGTTGAATGTTTTGATTAGTCCATTCTGTTTTTTCTTAGGCACCAGGTAGTGTTGACGTTCTTGGGGTGTGGGTTTCACTCCTTGAGAGAGATCATCAATTCCGCACCAACTGAATACATTTAAATGCAATAGACCTTCTCGTGATGACCGACAAGGAGCACTGGAAAGCTGTTTCTTCCCGTTTGGGACTCGTCAGCAGTGCATACGTATTTTGTTCCTTCGGGTCTGAAGTCAACACCCTTACCTCCGGATGTACACGATGAACGATCAACATTTTGAAAGATGTTCAATCAATTTAGGCTTCAAATGTTTGGATTATCGCATTCGTTTTCTCCTAGGTAGGAGGCACTTTGTTTGCAGCCGTTATGGTTCAAAACCGTTACTTAAGTGGACGCTTAATTTTGACAAAGCACGGAGCTAAATTGGCCAATGTCGCACCGGGTGCACAGGTGAATTGGGATGAAAGTAAGCCAGTACCGTGTTTGTTAAAATGATCAGCTTGTTGTTGTTTTTCGTTCGTTCATTCGTTCGTTTGATTTCGTGGTTCTCCTTGAGGCATCGCTCGCCCAATCGGCCACAATCGGTCCCGCTAGTTTTGATAGAAACTAGCTGAGATAGTTAACCATTCTGTTGAATCGTGAAACATAGTTGTCATCGAATGGGGACAGGCTTTTTCGGATCGTTTTCACAACTTTTTGGGTTTTGTTTATTTCTATTGCTCGTACACTCATTGTCATGAAATCTGACTTCACCAACATCCTGGCAAGCACTCCCTTCCGCTAAGCTGACTTTTGTACACCATCTAAATACACAATGAGCTACTTGAATTTGCGATTCCGTAGTCCATATTTTTAACATGAATTCCGTTTCTGCAAAATGATTCCGCTTCTGACTTCTTTCTCCAGTCAGGATGATGATCTCATCTTGTTACATGCACCCAGCCACAAAAAGGAACAATTAGCGTTTTGTGGCACTTGGTTTTCCGGTGGCGATTTTGCACAAATCCTGTTCCTCCGGTAATATGTAATATGTTTTTGTGTGCTTTACCCGCTTCTTCTTCATTCCAACCAGGAGCAATGCATTGTTTGTGTGTCAGTTTTGGCGTACTTCAAGTGCTCTTTATCACAACCGGTCCTCGTATATCAATCCGGTCATCTTTTAGACTGATCTCACGTATAACATGAACGCATCAAGAGACTCGTCATTATCATCTGATCAGTAACGAAGCGCTTAAAAGTTTCGTTGAATCTGTCGGGACAACTTCTAACAGTATGACAAAACAAAGCCATTTGCATGGAACATGATTCGCTGCCCACCGGCATCAGCGTATGGGAGTTGACCGACTATGTTCTCCAGTTAACAGTCAACTATGTCGTTTTCTCCTCACAGCCAAATATGCGGGCAGTTGGATTGGTCAAAGACTATAGTCAATCATATCTCCGTCTATGAGGATTTCTCATTAGGGTAAATTGCCACTATATCAAACGTCTTTAGCTCCGGAGTTAGACAGGCATCATTTGTCAGGTGCGCAGCACACAAATCTCTCAACTGACAAAGCCATTTGAACCAATCAGGCTATCCGATTGGTCAAACAAAAGTATTCTGTGGACCAATCGTAAAGCGACACGGATGCAGTAAAACTAATATCATGCCAGACACACTATCCGGAACACATAATCGAGCTGGTAGAGACCTCTATTCATGGAGCTGAATCTGAATGTCAACGCGAGAATCATTCATTGTTCATCTTCTTACAACACTACCCATCTGAATTACCTATTACACAACGGTTCAGCAATCTCGCCAAACGATGGGAACCAACCACCACCAGTCACTGGTTCTAGTACTACATACAAGAAAAGGTAGTTACATTCTAGTTCACGAAATGATCTAACTGCGAAGAAAAACAAGTGAATTGGGTGATTTTGCGACAGCTCGCTTGTGCCCTATTTTCGAGAACACACACGAGTGTGTACCTCGAGCATCTTATTGCAAACAAAAACTAAATCCTGGTTGGATCTCATCAGCAGTGTGAATCCATCGATTCAATGGAGTCATAACCATGGAGGTTAGTGCTGGGATGAGCGAGGACCGATACCCGCAACAAGCTCGCATAGATGAGTTGCGCTCTATCGAGTATATTCAAAATGAGAAACGGTTTGAACGGCTGCCGGTCACTGAGTGGGTAGCACGCTTGCGTTCTATCTGTGAGGTGGTCCCGGGATCGCGATCCCCAGTTGGATCAATAGATTTACTCACTTCTGTTATGACCCAACCACGTCTAAACAGCTGTCCAATGTTTACCAGCTTTTCAGCTCAGGCCTTATTTGCATGACGAATTCATAAAATTCTCCAATACTCTCACAGAACTAAACTCACCATTCGATACTCACGCATTAAACAAACAGAACACAGCACAGCAACGAGATATATTCTTGTTGTTGTTTATTGTTTTTACAATCTACAGTGTTTTCCTGGGCAAGGAAATGAGTCCATCAAAGCGGTATTTCGCTTCTCATTTGAATAGATCGCATGATAATAAGATAAAATGAAAGGGGAACTAGTACTCATTATTCCAAGATCATACAACACAACATACCGGTAACTTATACCGAGTTCTTGAGACGGTGTAAAAGTAGCGGAGCACACAATACTCGCACATGTGGATCTAAACAGAACAAGTGGATAAGTTTTGTTATTTGGGCAACTACATCTCACCCGGTGAACGCATCAAGCATAAAGTGTCAGCTCGCATACAGAAGGCTCGATTGACATTTGTCGACTTGAGACATCTGTGGTACCGTCGCGAAATCCGGCTCTGTCAAGGGTCCAGTGTATGCTGCAACAGCTGGGCCAGTTCTGTTGTACGGTGCAGAAACCTGGCCATCAAGGAAACGGTGTTTGAACACCGCTGTATACGCAGCATTGTAAGAATTTGGTTGGGCAGCCGGATGAGCAATGCTGAGGTTAGGCTTACAGTTTTACTTATTCGCGGTCATCCACTGGAGCATAGGGATCGACCTCCATAGATTACTTTGGTTGGGGTATATGTTACGCATGTCACCAGATAGGTTGTCATGGCGAACGATGTTCGCCGAGGCAAATAGTGGATGGAAAAAAGCCAAGGGCGGTCAAGCTAAGGGTATGAAAACCCTGACCAGGAGTCTGGGTCACACAGGTTCTTTTAAGCTCCCTGGATGGGGACCTCGGGACAATCGTAGTCGATGGTTAGAGACACTGAGTGATATGGCTGGGTGTCGTAAACAGTGACTTTCCTGTATCTTCTCGATCTCCTTGCAACATTAGTCCAATGAAATTTCCAATTTTCTCTTGGATTCTACTTTCAACTTTCTAGTCTATCTCCAACTGTTCATCCAAATGGGTAGCCAAAAGACAGCAACCAAAACGGACGCACGAAAGTGCATGGTGTATGATTAGTCCAACTGAACTGAACTGAACTTGTTTACAATTTCGGATCTGGATGACAATAAATGTCAAGTGCTATCCAGTCGGGTGATCCAGGACCACTTACATTTGCTTTTGTGCGCATAGAATAGGTTAGAGAGACAGACTCTGACTCCTGCATTTTGCGAACTGAAGAACCTCATTTGCGTAAACTGTTCTGTTTGGATTTGATACGAGAATCGTAGAGCGTTAGATACGGCTACCAGTTGGTGTAAACGAAGTGCAAAACCAACCAAATTTTGATCGACCTAATGGCTTTACTTATCAGTCACACGGAATAATGTTCTCCCGGGGGAGGGGTGGGGTGAGACGTACAGTGAGGGACGTCTAGTTGTGAGTTTAGTGACCAAAGGAATGGGAAGGCTTAAAATTGAGCAGAAGACTCGGGTATTGTATCTTTCATACGTGAATACGCCAAACTATGATCGGGTTATAACTGACTTTAGGGCTTGGTGGTCTAAGGCATATAATGACCTTACATGTACTAGCTTCCCCAAGCTATCGAGTTCAAATGTGTTGGGAATAGATGTAAAAAAGGCTATCATCTTGATTATGAATGTTATAGTGTTAATAACATGGCAATGACGGTAGAGAATTATATTCGTCAACGTTTCGATTACCGTGGGTAACTTTTCTCAAGGCAGATTGTACAATCAAATCTTCATGGAGAATGGGAGTTGGCAGCAGAACATTCAAATAATCATTCAGATTTCGAATTCTGAAACATAGTGAGTGTACGGTTAGAGCACAATCATGAATACGTTGTCGTAGGAATGTGCTCGAGGCTGTCAAAGCAGCCCTTTGAGAGCCAACAGAATTATTCGGAGGATTGATACGGAAAGATTTGGGAATCACATTTTATCGTAGACAACGTTGATTGAATGCACGATGATTGATCCAGTTAGCAAACTTTTTCCCAGAGTAATCTGATTGGTGATCATTTTTAACACATCGGGACCAAATGATGTTAGGAGTGTATCGACAAATCCATGCAGCGTGTGTTGTTTTATTGTGAATGTTATAGTGTTAATAACACAGCGATGTCGGTAGAGAATCATATTCGCCGACGTTTCGGTTACCGTGGGTAAACTTTCTCAAGGCAGATTTGACAATCAAATTATTGTTATTATTATTATTACAATCGCATCATCTTGAATTGAAAATCCTAGTAGTCGTCCCATTTCTTTACACCAGTTACGAATATAGTCATACTTGGAAAGATATTAGTCGTAACGAGCTATACTCGCATGTATCTCATCGATGCTTTGCGCTATATGGTCCGAGGTTCAAGCCCTGCCACCGCCACCGCCACCTACAGGCCAAATCGAACCTGAAGCAACAGGTCCCTGTGAAACACTTGTGGGTTCGTATAGGCAACAGCATTCATACTGAAGTATTGTTTTTTTTCTAAATGATAATAAACAAGTTTTGGTGGGTCTTTATAGCGGTGATTTTCGTGAATCGTTTATACTCAGTAAATGAAATGGTTCAGAATGTAGGTTGACTTTGATGAAAATGGTATTTCTCGAATTCAACGAGTTAGCTATCAAACAAGATCGTATTATGGAAACTTATTTAATGCAGTTTCTCCGAATTGTGAAAGAATTGCATTTGGTTATACAATAGAGTTGCTACAATGGATTATATATCAGATAAAATAATGCCTCATAAAAAATTACCGAGATGGCAATGGTTTATGGAAATAATTCTGGATAATTCTTCAGTCACTCATATTAAATTATATTGTGTTTTCATACTTGATAAAGTTTGCCTTTTTCATGTTGAGATTATTTAGTCTTAGTAACCAAGATCAGTCACGTTTAATTGACAGTCATGCAGCCTAAAATCTACTTCGATCGAAGTGGACCAGGGATAAATTATTGTCCATACCTAAAGCATTAATGTAGGTGATAAATATAGTTTAATTCAATTTGATCACAAAGAATAAAATTAGTGCTCCACCATCGGCCAGTACTGTAACTTTGGTGGTAGGAAGCTATGCTGCCGTCTGGTTCAATGCTACGCCTAACCTATCAGGGTCTTATGTGGTTCGCCACTCTAAGTCCCGGGGATTAGGTTGCCGGTTACCATCGCTGAACAACAGGTCTTGGCGACTATGCAATCTACCCGGTCTGCTGTTCAACACACACTGGTGTGTAATAAAAAAAGGTTTCCTTTAGAAGTATTCAAGCTGCTTCCACGCTGGTCAAAAAGCTATCACATTTTTATTCACTCACTCGTCTGAATCGAGTGCATTACTGTTGAAATTGCCGCCGCTTTCAGCAACCAATATGTTTATTTTATTACTTGATTCAATCCACATTTTGGTTGGTGTTCAATCCAACTCGATCGATACATTCATCATCATTTGTATCGAGTTTGAAACAACTAATCACGTGATAATGCGGTAAGTACGTGCTTGCGGGATCGCGCACACACACACACACCGAGCGCACAGCGATTAACGGTTTTTCTGTTCTGTTTTGCAATACAACAAGTTCGCGTGTTTAACTTGTGCTACCGAGTGGATTAACACGCCTACACCGGTACAAGGTTAACGTAGCTCAAAAGGTTCATTGTATTGTATCTGTGAGAAAGCTTCGTTTAACCAAATTATTTCCAATTGATTCAGAACTCCACAACTAAACATCGTGTCACATTGGTTGTTCATCTAACTCATGCTCGCATTTTTCATCCGACTGTCTCTCATGGTAAGACAGATAGTCACGTGATTTCAGTTAGCTTGATTGACACGCTTGACGGTATCAATCATTGAATACCAGCACTCCAATGATATCGGTGTTTCTTTGATCATGCCAGGACATGACCAAAGATAGCACCTGGAATTCAGGGGCGGGGCGGGGGGGGGGTTGAGATGACATCATGTGCTGAATTCCAACTCAGTCAAGCAGGGTACAAAAGAAGGCGGGTGTTTAAATGCGATAGAAATCCTTGGGATAACCGACAAATAGTAGTGGACAGCTATTTCATCCTATTTGGAACTGTTCAGCAGTGCGTAGCTTTTGTGTCCCTGTCAGGATGCGAACTGTGAACCTTCGTATTGGGACTTTAAACCCTTACCCCTGAGCTTCACGACCGATGGTCATCACCTTGTGCGAATGGCTCAATCAATTTCGACCGGAAACTTTTCGATTAGCCCATTCGGTTTATTCACAGGCATCAGATACTGTTGATAATCTTGCATGAAAATACGCACTGCGGACCAGTCCCAAGCAGGATGAAACAGATGTCTAGTGCTCTTTGTCGGTCATCATACATATATTTCCATCGAATTTAAACGCATTTACCTCGTGGACAATTAACCATCTCTAAAGGAGTGAAACCCAAAATCAAGGACATCAACAGTGCCCGGTGAAAAAACCGAATGGACTAATCCAATCAATCTCCACTCTAAGGTGCGTTTTTACTTTATCCAGAGGATGCATTTTTCTACTTGGTGACCTCCGTGGTGTGTCCGAGATAAAGATCCCGCTTACCCAGCACAACTTAAAGCAAAGTATTTCGTACACCGTTGAAACGGGCTTCATCGGATGGTATCTCACTGGTGTGTCAATGGAATAAATGTTATGCAATAATGAATCAACCTGGGGAAACCGAACACATGGAGCTGTCTTGCCCACCATCCCTGGCGAGCACAGATTTGTGTCTGCCGCTGTCACTCGATAATAGTCTGTATTTTTCTGTCTACAAACCAGCGTGAAAATTCACTGAAGACTCTCATTGTGATATTGACTGAACAACACGAGTAGCGAATCGGCTCATTTTCGATAACTTCTCCCTTTGGCTATTACAGGGACATCTACATGAAGTGAACTGATGTGCCAAAAATTATGTCACAATGAATATGCGTTGATTGAACCATATGCATAGTTAACGATTTTTATTTTTACGTCTTTCCTATGCATACCCATATGATCCAATAAGCACCTATTAATTCTAACATTATTTGTTACACATCTGTCCACCATAAGTAGTATATGAATGAATGGACAAAATTTTACTGGAAGCACACGACCGGTTTCGCGGTTCTTGCCGCTCATCAAGCATACGTATCCGGTAGCCTTTTGTCTTTTTATTCATATACTTGTACCCAGGAAATATATTTTTGTTACATTAACCTCATTTGCAATACCGGGTAAATTTGTTTGGACAGCTCTTTTAATACCAGTCCACTGATGAATCAATACTACGATTCGATGATTTGTAGCTGAGCTAGATGCTACTAGTCATTCATTTACTGCTTATTACAAAATAATCAATAAAGACGCTTAAGTCACGTTTGTTGCGGTTGGTAGTATATATATATATATACATATATTTGTTAAGGTGAATTTTCCTAGAGCTGAATGAGATTCGTTCAATATTTATGTGAAAATATTGATTTGCGGTCGAAAGTAAATGGTTTCGACCTTTTGAAAACAACTGGCGAGTAATTTTGTCATACCTGAGAGATTCCCTATCTTTGGCACTTCAAGCTTCCGCATCTTATCAGATTGAAGTGCACATTCCCTGGAATTTTTTCTCAGTTCCACTTTTTCTCCATGTGAAAAATAACATGTTTTTCCAACCACGATTTTCTTCTCATTGGAACAGAAAACAATAAACAAATAGTTGATCGTTGTAATCTCAAAAGTGCATATCAATCTCTTCACAAAACTGCAGCTAGGACCACGAATTTGTAGGCTTACATAATTTCAGACCAATGTGAGACTCAGTTTCAGTTTTTCCAGCCATTATTAATGCACATGCGTACGACGGTTTTGGCCGCCACCTTTGGGTGCTCGTTTGAAAGAAGGAGTATAAGGAAGATTGGGATGTGAAGAACAGTGTCAAAGCTAGAACAAAGAATTCTGGTAAATTAGGATTGCAAAGAGACTGAGAAGATGCACGAACGCCACTGTTGGAGACATTTCACCATATCATTCCGTGTCTCCAACCTTCGATTACTGGGATCCCGAGATTCGCATTTGGGTTGACACTTCAGTTGGACTCATTATCAGCATACGTAGTACGTCAGCATTCCACCTGTGAGATAGACTCGCGTCGATCCCAGTTGGGTCGATGAACTCGCTCATTGCTGCCGAGACCCAACCGAGTTTAAATAGCTGTCCAGAGCTTCCCAACCTTCCACAACAGGTTTCAATTTCCCTGTACACGACGACAATTATTTATGTTTATCAAATAGCCGAAACATTGTGCAATTTTCTTAGCTTCTCCCAGTTACAACACAATCATCACCTTTGGTGTTTTATATAGTCACACATTTATTACTTAACATTATTGTTAGTATTATTACTAGTCGGTCTGCTTTTTCCAGCGCATAGCACATTCAGTTTAGTTCTGATCTAGCAGTGTAACGCTTAGGCATCCCATGCGATTTAATTGCTATTTCCAAAACTCATGTCATGCTATCCGCCTGTTCTCCTCCCCAATAATCTTCTCATTAACTTCTCCCATATCCAAATTACTGATGTGAGTTACTGTAATTAAAAGTATTCCCCACCCAGAATAACATGGTTTCTTCAAACTAAAAAAGGGATAATGTTCGATTTCGAATGGATTGCAAAAATGTGAAAAAAAACAATCCGTTTCATTATGTGTTGCATCTGACAGATACGGTCAACTTACGATACCAGATGTTCAACAGCCATTACGTGTGTGAAGTCGAATTCCAGTCAGCTGACAAAATGCTGGCCATTCGAACTGTTTTGCCTCGGAATATGGTGAATTCAACCGTCCGTGCCGAAAATA
>UZAN01040430.1:41173-66912 GCA_900618425.1 Echinostoma caproni | reverse complement strand
TGCTGTAATACCCAGAAATTCCTCTGCACTGATGATGTATCGAGCAACAACCCAAACCAATCATGAGATCAGAATGATGGTTTCGCTTCAGTTGTTTATTTTAATAAAGCGGAAAATCGATTTCCCGTCAGAACAAATGCTGTTTCAGACACTGTCACGTTTATGATCCACAATGCATTGATGACAAGTACCTTTACCACCAGCTGACTAAATGTGGTGAACGTTCAGATGGAGTACGTTTTACATTAATTCTATGCTCAGCTCGATGACGCAATGATATGATAATGATACTGTTTTGTTTCTGCCAATCACAGATCTCAAAAGGAACTTGGTTTGTTGCACCAATCTTTATGGCCTTTACCTCAATTTCCGTTGCTTGATTTCTACTATTTCATTTTTATTATTCAGCGACGAGATCATGGATACGTACACTATAATCTTTATACACAAAGAATCTTATTCCAGATGATCATGAAAAAATGCTGAGAAAGATTGTTAGCACGGTGAAAATGCGTTGAACAGTCCTCAAAATCTCATTCTTTCAAGGTAAGTCAAGTCAAGCATCTTTTGTGTAACATATTATTATGTAACCCCGTCTCTTGTAGTAGACTTGTGCCCAAGTTAGAGTATTTCAGATAATAACAATAATATTTTCAAAATTCAAGTACCTCCGGGGGCAAATTAGAGTTATTTATTTATTTTTTTCACGAAGGCATTATAAAATCTCGCGACTGGTGTCATCTTAATCGCACAATATCTTTGTGGTCTGTGGGGTGTAGAAACAAAGGAAATGTCAACCGCTGCGTAGTAATGGGTAAACGGAAAACAACAGTGCGGTCAATTTTGGAGGCCCCTTTTCTGTCGGCAAGTGTTCACAAGCTCCCATTTACCTCGTGACATTAGTTATGTGAGGTGGGAGTTGGGATACAGGAGAAATCGATAGTAAACACAATCTGTAGGGCAATTGTGAAACACCAGATGCATCCGGGAAACTCGATTGGGATCGAAAGCTCATTTATCGTCATTCTTAGAGCGTCAATGGACCTGCCTTACCGGAAGGAGGGAAATTACGAATCACAATTCTGAAGTAGTGAATATGCGTCACCAAAAAAACTACGCACTCAGAATTTACACGGTGTAACAAATGGACATTGGCACTCGTGGAGTGGAGAAGCAAATCAATACAATATGACTCCGTTACGTAACGAGTTCCATCAAATTGTTATGATTGGCTAATTACATTGAATAGCAGTGTATTGTGATGCATACTTGTTTAAGCAGCGATACTGACGTTCAAGTCAAAAACACAGGTGAGGCCCTCACAGACGATTGCACAAGGAGAACATAAATTGCATGCGGAAGAAAGAGTAAAAGAGTTCCTCTAACCTGAACAGTTCATCTTCAGCTCAGTAGTCACTCTATCTTCGTCATTCAGAATAACGGGTAAAATACATTGGTAAGCTAAAGAAGAGGTGACAGACTGTTTGGCGATAAAATGCACTAACCTGTGAATATGGAGGGATAAGTGTCTGAGTTTGTCATGAGTATGAGTAGACTACCTGCGATTACTTTGGTTGGATCCACTCTAAAAACGGGCAAGCTCTTAATACACAATGGTTCACTAGGTTGGGCGTTACTGGAAATGATTCGAGGATAAACTCAAAACATTCAGATAAGTGGAGATTCAGGCCTGATTGTGAATAAAAGTCGTATGAAGATTGATAGTGTATATGTGATAGAGTGTATGAATTCAGCGTTCAACTCACTGGTTTCAGCGTTGTCTAGCTTTGGCATTTAACGCTTTCCGTAAGTGAGGTCAATACCTGGCCAAACTGATTTTCCACTCTTGGCTCTCCGTGGTCGTAGCATTAAACCGTACATTACGGCACTTTATTTTGCGCATGCTCCGATAGGATAGTAGACACATCGCTGTAGGGTTATGTAATTTACAAGTCACCTGATGCAATCTTATTAGAAATTTCAAAAGAGGGGAAATTATACTACCTTTTTGAAGAAATATGGCCATATGGGAACAATATACAGAACAATGTTATCCAGTGAAAGACTAGGGTGAGTAACACTAGTGAGCTTAGACCAAATGAATGAAAAGCTTGAGGCGAGTGAAGTACAGGTCTAAGTAGAAGAGGGTTTTGGTCACTGGTAGAAACAGGGGACTCCACACAAACAGAGGATGGTTACTCAGCAACCGATCCACAGTGGCGTTAAATCTTGTAAGAATGTAACTTGGATGATTTAGACCAAATTTAGTCAAAGGAAAAGTAGGAGAGTGACTGGAATCACCAATTGTAATGAACAGGCACTTCATCAGGAAGGAATGCAAGAATACAGGGGAAAAAATATCAACTTGTGACAAAAAAGCGATGTGCAAAGAAAGTGTCCAGTTTTAATATCATGATATTCGGAAAACTAAGTCTACGAAAAGGTCGTATGAGGGTCCTAATTTCCAAGATTACCTTTCAGCAGATGAGTTTGAGTAACAGTGGACTTTATTGACAAAAGATAGTATATAAAAGTGTTCCATCATTGGACCTTCATTCAAATCTCCATGTTATCCAATTCCGAATAAACGTGATTTCACTGGCTCGAAAATTAGATTACAGACATCACATGATCACCTACGTCTTGTGTTAGATTTGTTACAAGAGGGTTATTTCAGAACCAGTACTGGTAGTTTTCATGATCGGTTGACAATAAGGTTACACNCACTAAACCCTCTTATTTGTTTCTTTTTCTCAAGACTACTCACGAGTAATCACTGTGTACGGTATCAAAATATTCGATGCCGGTAATTTCACCGGGCCTTGAACCTATTATTGGTACATTATTTCTGTTGAACTTTTTACCTTCTGATTGACTTCAGATCCGGTCTAATCACTGAACAAACGGGCAGCCATGATAACACTTGAACTATGATTTTATGCCAAATAACCTGACACCGATTTTTCATCGCCACTATGGAGGCCGTTGGAATNACATACACCCCGCCCCGTTGTGGGCCCAAAAATGATTTGGGAAATCTCTCAGCGTCCCATGGCACACCATCTCCCCTCCTCCTCCCCTTCCTGGCCTAAATCGCACAAACCAAGCGCAAAAATGATCCGAGCTTGTTGAAACCATGGCCGAGAAAGGTAATAATCAGCCGGAAGAATCCAGACCGATACCAAAATTATTATTTCCTCATCGTTCTTGTTCCGATTAAGTGAATCCTCACCAATTCACATTTACGTTTGATTGTCTTGTAAACTACTTGCCAGTCCCAGAAAAATAGTTTTTCTGCAGTGCACACCAGTGGAATGGTTCTCAATATATGGAATATGCACACATAATCATGAGTGTAGAACATCGCATTCCACAAACCTCACTGGCTTCACCAACCCACCAGATCATTTTACTTTTGAGGACCAAAGACTATTTACTATCTCATCACTGTTATTGCACAGTTGCTCTTGTACACGGGAGACAAAATCATGTGTCGAAAAATTCAGTTTTGTGTAGCACCAGTTCCGGTCGTGTAAGAGCAACTGAGTGCTAAAAACCTCATTCACGTAAGCCAGAAGAACATTTGTCGTACAGCGCGTGCACTTCGGTTTGCTGCGCTTGATGCGTCACATTTGTATCACTAATATTTTAAATTTATTATCCAAAAACAGCAGAGCAATTCGTATCGAATCCAGCAAGACATCTTTTCGTCGTTTGTCGTTCATTGGCAATTTAAAAAACCTGCAAAAATAAGAATGGATATTCGGTAATTTGCGTATCTCAACTGCTTCGAATGTGGTATATCTGATCTACAGTCACCCCACAGGTAAAATTAGCAACAATATACTGACTACTCATAAGTAGCATAAACGCTCTCATATTATAATTTAAAATAAGAAGACTAGAAAGTGAATATAAAAATGTATCAAAATGGAAAAAATACCTGAAAAAAATAATAATACACAGATTAATTGACGTGATAACATTTACCTATGTGTTTCAAGAAGTTTTCATTTTCATCTCGATGTTTGAGGGCGAAAGTGAAACCGATATCGGGACTGAACTTCATCCAAATGGTTCCACCTCCTGTCCTCAACAGATCCCTAAACAACCTTGAGTCTCCTCTTTATCTGGCTGCAGTAGCCTTTCAAGTTGTTGGTGAGGACACATGTTGCCTGAGTGATGAACCCTTGCGAATGGTTTACTTTATGTGAGTGTTCCCGATGGTCTTCCACGTCCAAATTTACACTGGTTCACAACGTTTTCATCTATTTCTACAAATATAGGAATTCAGTTAAAACGAACCGATTTCACTATAGAACCACTGAATTGTTGACCTTTCAGACAAACGATACATGGTGCTCGCCAACAGCACAGGAGTTTCCAGGATGACATACGCTATTTAGTGCACAAAATTGAGTGAACATATGCACAATTTACCGTTATTTACATTTAGTGTTGACAACCAAACTTTAGATTATTGTATTATATCTTTCATGAGAACAGTTTTCATGTAAAATGCATTCATTTGGACAACGTGATAAAAAGGTTTCCCTGGGAGCGACCGTCGATCAGTTCTGCCTCGAATGTTACAACTCCCATGTTTTTCCTTACTAACTGAATAGTAGTAAATGCCCGATCGTGCAAGTTCTACCAAGTTTTCGCAGTGTGACCCCATAATTTTGACTTAACAGTGCACTCGCTACTCGTTGTCCGCGTGCAATCTAATTCGTTAATAATCTTTCATTCATACGTGCCCTTTTTTCCTTCACCGTTCTCTGTAAACCTATATAAAAGTGTTGGGAACTTCAGTCCCTCGAGTAATTAATTATCTTGTTTAATCAGTACGTAAGGTTGGTATATATCACTGTCTCAAAATTTTGATCGCCAACTCTCAACCATATACTACTGAAAATGTCGGTTTGGGCTAGCGACCATTGTTCTATCTTAATATCACCAAAAGTGCCCTCTAGATCTAATCATAGCAGATGTTTCCTGCAAACCTCGCCTGCAAACGTTTCTCTTTTCAGTGACTCAGGCAGATCAGTTCCTTGTTTATTTTTCATCAAAATGACTAATACAAGTTGTTAGTATTGTTGCTCAGTTAAGAGTGTCTGTATGTGTGTGTGTCCTATCGCCGGATACCCTCTGCCTCTCGCTTGTTGAACTCGTGTTAGAGACCAGATAACCGCGCACACAAGTTTTCTAGTGTTTCTTCTTTCGATTTATTTAAAAACTGATTTAAGGCAATTATATGAACTGCATTATCTATCTGAGCCTGATAAACCCATAAAACCTCAGGCAAGAGATCAAGCGTTGTATATCGATATTTGTGCTCCATCAATACCGCCTTTCTTACCAATAGCCAATCACTTCTTTCTTCCTAATCACATAATATTTTCCAAATTTTGACGTGCCAAAATGATTAAATAATGCTAATTTGCCTCGGAGAATAGTGATCCGTTGATTGTTAACAGGTTTCAAAAACCGTTTACGGTCGTGTTTAAGGGTATCAGGCCCTGGCAGTTCATTGCATCCTCCTCAGCCAAATGCTTTTGCTAGCCATAGAACTCTCCTCAATGATTGACATAGAACACTGAACAACTTTTTGTTGAGTACTTTAGTTTTCCACCGACTGGTTCAAATAAACAGGATATTTTAAATCGATCGAGCCATTCACTCGGGGGCAAGCGTTTCGACCGCCAACCCGAAGGCTTGTGGGTTGAGTCTTGCCAGGGATAAGGATGTAACAACTGTCTAGTGCCATTTGTTAGTAATTACCTATTTCTATCACAAATAACTTCCAATTATTTCTCTGTTGCGGTCCCACATAGTTTGAGGTCGCTTTTTTAGCCGTGACGGTTAACTCCTTTTGTTAAATAAGCCCTTTCGCACTTTCATTATTCCAGACTTTTAAAGGAAGGCCAGTCAAAATCATGTCGATTCCAAAATCAGTCAATTGCTCCATCCTCTTCAAACGTACTCCTCTCGTAGCCTCGATATCTCGTACTCTAAATTTGACTGACAGTGCTCGTCCTTGAAAACCAATTCATGAACATCTGCCTTGATGCATTGCACTTTTCTTACTAGTCCAACCCATGGAGTTTTCAACCCTTTTTATTTTATCACCAAGTCCCTGGATGGCTGTATTACACCATTCAGCGTGTTTTCTTGACGATGCCCTGGAGATTGACTGCGTTCCAAGTGCTTCAATCTTATGTCTGTTCGCAACACTGCTTTATCCAACTATTTACATGAACAACCACAAGCCACTTGAATGGTAAAACTTTCATCCAAACCCCAAATCAAACACTTTGAGGTACTTAAATACTCCGGCATTTATTTTCGACACAATTTTTCGATATTTGTTTTGAGTCGCATGTGTCAAACGTTTTGAGTGATCGTTTCCATTGGCTGTACTTCTCTTAGTTTGAGCTGAGCTTGAATCCAATCAATTCGGCTGAATATCTGCAAAGTTATAATCCTCATTTATTCTCTCACAGAGCATGCAGTCATGAATAACACTGCTACTTCACAAAGCACTGAGGATGTCACCTCGGCTAGTGATGAAACTTTTGCAAACAAATTGTCAATTGCTCCGCGAACAGGCGAAGTGGAATAATAACTAAATACTACTTTCAGTAATCGGACACAAACTCACAGTTACCATGACCGTAACCGGTGCTACGCGTTGCACCGCTAACGGGACTAGTTAATGTCTATTTGAAGATCAACATGAAAAACTCAACAGCGGTTTCGTCCGCATTGGGACTAATCATTTGTAGTTATTTCCTGGAAGGTGGGCAGCCTATCAACTTCGGATTAGGAGTCCAAAACCTGAGCTACACGATCAAAGTAGCCCAATTCAGCCACAAATAGGCTGTTTTTGTTGACTGTGTGGCATACATTACCACAGAAACTAAGCCCCTGTATATGGTAATTCAGGAGACCGAGAGTACACAGAGTTACATTCAGCAACGCTCTTTTTTTGAAAACTGGGCAGAATGTTTTAGGTGCAGTTCAGAAGGTTCCATTGCCAACTTGTTGCTCAGATGTACAACGTCTACCCATTGATACCACTCCTCTTTCTGAATTGGGGCTTGGGTGGGAAATAAGATTTGACGCAAGGTTCATGACTTCTATCCCAGATGGTCTGTCCTCGCCGGTCGTTGAGGGCAAAGGTTCACCAATTGTCCTTTAGTTGATGAAACTTGTACGTTTAGAATAGAGAACTGAATACGTTCAAATTGAATGATGTGAGTTGGACATCTTACCTAGTCAAGATGAAGATGAGAGGTCATCTTGGGAGAATAACTCACGCATAAGTTTGATCTATGTCTTCTAAAAGCTTTTAGCTAGCATTATACTCGGCCGGTAACCGTGTAAAAATCGCACTGTTTTTACAACCAGTTCGATCAGCTATCGTTCATAATTTCACGCTGTTACAGGTTCCGGAACAGAGGAATTCCTTCCGTTTACGCCTAATTTTCATCCGCTTTAAAATTAGATTAGCCTTCAGCTCAGTTGAATGCGCTGCGTTTGATGCTGCATTCCTTTGAATTGTGTGCTATTGCACTCTGCTGTACAATCCATCTCTGCAAACAACTGAAGCTTAGATGGGGTTACCAGTTTTTTCATCAGAGTTTACCACTTAAAGCGACTTTCTTTGTGGTTTCCCCTACGTCTATCCCTTTTAATTTGAGATAAAAATGACCTGATTGTACTCGTACGAGGAAAGCGATTTCAACACGGTCTCAGGTGATATAATGTCCGATCTGGAGTAGGCATACAAGCGTTTATTGCCGGGTGAAGATTCACGAAATCTGGAAAATTTTCTGGATTGGTTTAGGCCAGCTATCAACAATACTCTGACTGCGAAAATAAAATAGGGAAAATAGACAGCCAGATGACCGTGAAGAGTCACATTTTACGTTGCAGAAACCCGACCGATGCTATTATAAGGTATAGAGACTTATGCGCTAGGAAAACCAGATACAGACAGAGCATTGGTGTTATCACACTGCTGTACACGTCAGATTGAACGAATTTGTTCGGAGGGAGCAGACTAGACAATCACTGGTGAGATTAAGGGCAGAGTATTCCATAATCACAGTCCCACACAGAAGCAATTACTTAACCTCCTTATATCACATTAGGTGGGATATGTGTTACGCATATCATCGGATAGTTTACCTTGGCATACGATGTTTTTCGAGACAAGCAGGGGGTGGAAGAAAGTTAGGGGTGATTAAACTAGTATGAGGAAATGAAAACCCTTGCCCGGAGCTTCGGTAGTACAGCTCACATTGAACTTTTGGGTTGGTAATATTACGATCGATCAGATCAAAAGTTGGAAACACTGATTCAATTGAATACTTGTCATAAATAACGATGTTTGTGCATTGAATTACTTATTTTTCGCAAATTCGGTTTGCATGAATTCTTCATCTTCACTGCTTCCAACTTCCTGCTTCTTCCGTCTACTCCTCCTCTGTCTAAAGCGATCAGTCAAAAGAGAGCAACCAAATGGCTGCACTTTAAGAAATATCAGTTAGGAATGAAAATGGTTACTTTCACTAAAAAGCTTTTTCATTTATTACATTTCATCCGAGCCAATTTATTTGCCGCATTGTAACTTGGAGTTTTACTGAACTGTGGGGGCAGCGTCCTGAATAGACGATTTAAGCATTTTGATATAAACTACTCGTGAGTAGCAATATATTTGTCAGCGATTTTTCTACGCACTGAGAATACAGCGGTAAAAGCGATAGAAATAAAGACTATGTTTGTGGTTTAAAATCCTAATATTGGACAAAAGTACTTTGCTATGATTCGAAGAAATTTAAAAAATGTTTGCGAATCGTTACTTGCTTTACTCCCTCTTTGTGAACACGAAATCAGAATGCGCAAATCAAATGCATCTCATCGATTCAATGGCAAAAATAGCGAGTTTATCATAAGAAATTTCCAGTTTCATCAAGTATACTCATGCCAAAAATGCTATCAGTTTTGCCTTGATCGAGGGGTGACGAGTGAGTCATAATCTGGTGGCGGTGTTTCTGTGCGTACCGCTGAACGTGGATAGTTCCGATCAGGTTCCACGCGATTCTCATCGGACGAATCGGTTCTATTCACACTGGACCTTGACTGGGGTAGGGTAGGGTTCACAACACTTGGAAACGTGGGCGGAGGTTCTTCCGGAACACACTCTGAGTAGGCGGGTAGTTTGGGTAGCAGAGAGGCTGGAACTAGGGTGAGTGGATTTGATCGAGTTTCGCAAGTGGAATTATCTGACCACATGAAAAGCGGGGAAAAAGAGTAAGCAATCAGTGATTACTAAACACCTACCGGGGAAAAAGAGTAAGCAATCAGTGATTACTAAACACCTACTCAATTTGATGGGGAAGAGAAAAACAGGTTTAAAGAGTACAATTTATGGCCAGTTGGATTTTGCTAGATCTACACTTTATCCTTGGAATATTTATTTACATTTTCAAAGCAGTAATACTTCACCGAGTAGACAGATAGGATCGGTCTGATCAGCTGCCTGGTAGTCAAGTGGTTTCTGTCCAAGCATTCTACGTGTAAAGTCCCGGGTTCGATCCCCAGTTCAATCCGGACGGATGCTGAAAACAAATGACGTTAAAACCGGTGTGCAGTACCGGCGAGCCTACCGATTCACGTTTTGTTTTCCCGGTATAAGTTGAAGATCATCTGGTATTCGAATGAAATCATTCACCATTTATCTGAGGCGAATTTTACAATATAATGAATGGTAAACAATGGAGGTTTATGGAAGTTTTGGTCCTTTTAGAGGTAACTCATTAAGAACGCACTGTAAAATCATCATAGATACCTGCCTCATTAGTTTTGGGATATACTTTTTACCTCAATTACTTTGTAAAATGCAATTACATAAGACTGTAAAGAGTCCACTTTGTCCGATTTCAATTGTGTAAGCATTGGAACTGTTTCATGGAGAATACTTAACGAAGTAGATCCAGAACAGATCTTGTGTTACACAAAGTCTTATTCTTCTTTCATTCTGACTGCCCTCGAAAACTCCAATCCATCGGGAATGACTCGTACATCAATCGACCTAACCACTGCGGGTAAGACTGTCAAAGTTAGATGATGTGCAACCCAGTTGGAGAGAGGCTCCTATCGATGCTTATCAACCGGTCATCACATATCCAGACCCCACTTGTTCGATATGCGACTTTACTCTGCAATCTGAATGGAAAAATACATATTCCAGTATAAAGAAGGACGCTAATGATCCATTAGTCCGCAGACGTCGAAATATCCTTCGTCATAGTGTTCCGCTTGTCACAAAACACTTGCTACTTTTGGAGAGGCTAGGACGAATTCCGGTTTCCTTAGATCTTTCACCCTGTTCTCCGATATTCACAATATCTGACTTTTCGATATGCCAAGTGCCGATGATATAACAGATAACTCACTACACTTCTTTATTCATTTCGAGTCTAATTGATGCGGATAACGAATAACTCTTTGTTCTCGTATGCGAATGGTGGTCAGCTGATTCTGTGCGGGTATGCACGTCACGAATATCAATGCAGGGTGCGGATCACAGAAACCAAGTCATCTGAATGCATGTTGTTCTACTTCTGAAGTCACGAACCCTGGTCTCTAAGCGGTTAGATAGATTTATGCTTGAATTGTTCTGGTGGATTAGTTTTTTTAATTTTTCTTATCGTTTGTGCAGTAGGAATTAAATGCCAAATCTTGTTTTCGATTTGCAGTATGCCTGAGAATGAACACGCTAAGATCATTGATTCAGTCAATCAGCTGATCAAAATCGTTCTGCAGACGATTGCATGAAGGACAGGCCGAGACCACATCAAACAGTGCATGCATGTAAACTGCAACTCATTTCAAGGGTATCTGTCAGAGTCAGGACGCCACACTGTCTGGTTCTCGTCGGTCGGGGTGCCCATGACCGGGATATACGCGAGCCCGCTTCGACAACGTTGGTTGCAACTGCAATGCATTCTTAATTGTGGTTTACTCCATTCGTGTCGGTAAATAGCTCACCAATCGATAGGCGACGATATCACCTACATGAGAAGTCCGGTTCAAATTTGACTGTTCAGTGATTGAGTTTACTTTCTTTGTGAGAATGAGAGCAAACATCTCATGGCTGCATTACAAGCGATGAGTCACGAATAATGTGTTCTCTGCTTGTCTTCGTTCCTCAGCTCTCCCTCGACGGTCAAGTGAAACCGAACACCTACCAAAAATCCAATGCTGAAGCCATTAGATACCAAGTCTTGCAGATTACGATATTCACACTGTAATGCAGTCGCAACCAGAGCCGTCGAAGAAGGATTACGTGTATCCTGGTCATGGGCACAACGACCTGAGAGAACCAGACGGAGTGACACCCTAATTCCGGCAGATACGATGGGCATGAGCCACAAATTACGTGCATGCACCCTATTGATGTGGTCGCGATTCGCTCGATAGGTTTTGGCCTGTCCATCCCACAACCGTGTGCAGACCGCCTTCGATCAGCAGCTGATTGACTGAGTGGTCTTCGAACGTTAATTTTCAGATATATCGTATAGTCTGCCACCAGGGTCTTACTGTTGTACCAAAGTACAGATGATAAGCGCGTTTCCCCACTATACCCTTCTGCCCGTTTCGAGTGTGACCTTTGATCCTTGTCTTGATTTGGCCTGGAGTCCAAAAGTTTAACCTTGATCCGATCGAAATTCCACATGAACATTTGCTCATTCCTGAGGAAATGATACGAAACGGTTGGATTCAGTCTGTTCTGTGTTACTGCTTATTCATAGTATGACGGAATTTAGACGGAAAACCGTGTGTGAACCCCTAACTCCGTTTGCTGTGATCGAATCGTTGTGATTCCCCATTCATTCGTATCAAGTAATGCTTGATGCAGTTTGTTTATGTTCGGTGTCCTTGGGTCAGAGTGGTGACTGAGTACCGTCGAGTTGTGTAGTTATTGTATTCGTTACTGCATGTGTCAGATTGAGGTTCAAGTCGCAAATAGCCTTAAATCACGTGACTCTGCCAACTTCGGTCTAACCCAACATACTGCGTCCTGATTCCGCTAAGCAGCTGCCGATCTGGTCTACCTAAACAGATTTTCAAAGTCTTATACCGCGGTCTAACTACTAGTAGCCGCGTTTCTTCTATTCCTGTGAACGACTTAAATGTGAAACTTTCGGAGTGTCATAAAAATTCCTAAGGCAACGTTGCAGACAGGATTCTCACCCAATCCGGACCACCCATTACACACGCAGAACTGACGCGTTGTCGTTCCCATCCGTCCGCAGGCCCACAGTTCCGCCAAATTTCATTTTGTATAAACCCTTACCGAAATTCACAAATACCCGATCTTGCATGTTTACTCACAAACAGAGAAAGGGGAACAAGTGAACTATGTCTTAAACTTGGATTAAGAAAGGTCCCTGTGTCTGTAAACACCTTTTCCACGTTGAACATGTTTTCTGTGGCGATTGGCGTGTATAGATATTTTGACTGAACTTGCAACTGTACTTTGCAAAAGTTATACGCAAGACACAATGAAATATACACAATCTATTCTGCAAACTTGAGATGTTTCGCAACCATATAAAGTTTCATAGATAGCTACAAGATCTGATGGATAGGTGGGACGCATGTAAAGCGTATACTGAATGATGGGATTGGCGTCATTGTAAATGTTCCCCATTGTTGTCAAATGCGGTTTCCGAAGACTAGACTGATATCATCACCTATGACTGTTTTTCTGTGTAATACATCTCCAGGTCAGGACTCAGTAGCACAAATCCTCACATAAATCATGAGAATAAGCTGTGGTTTTCGAAATATGTGACTTTTTTCCTGTGAAGGATAGGACGTTGAGTCGATTCTATCCAACATTTTATCAGCCACGGTAAACTGAAACACTGATACGTATCCAGCAGTTAACCGTGTAGTCGAAACTGACGAGCTGATGCTTTTAAAATTGTTTTCAAAACCAATCGGGCTTTATTTTTGAAGAACATATCCTCCGGTTTTCAAATCCAGGTCACCACTCGTCGCAGACTGCGTTTTGCGAATCAAACAGTTCACTGGAGAAGCTTTTAGACAATGTATACTTCAACGGATAGATAAAAAATTTTATGAAGAAAACAGGAATAATTAAAGAAATAACGGAACTTGTTTCTTTTTTCAGAAAATTGTGGAATCATTTTTTCCTAGTTTCAGTCGATGTCACTCAAGTTCGATCAGTCTAATCGATAAGCGTGAGAGAAACATTTATTGATATGTTCACTTATGAAATTCAAGTAGATTCCGTGTATACTCGATCTATCCTAATGTTGATCGTTTCCTACATTGCGGATATATTGATCTATGTTTGGTTTGTCTCTCAGGGGAACAGTTAGAGATCTCAAAACGTTTACAATCCATGTACGGTACCTTGAGAATAATGAATAGTTTCAATTAATAATTAAGCGAGATAATAATTGGCATTAAGGTATTTTGTCATTGTCTGATTATAAGCACCATAGAACATGATTTTCACAAAATGCTTGTGTTATAAGCTAATCAACTGAGTTGGAGATCAAATCACATTCGGTTAGCATACACTACGGAACGGTAGAAACTAGGCACAACAGACGATTTGCAAAGCCACTCGATGGGATTTTACAAACGCTACAGGGCTGTTTATTCACGTTGAACGAAGGATTTTGCCTGAGTTTCTTAGAGATAGTATCTGATTCCATCCGAGTCATTTAAGAATGTCATGGAATAAGAGACGAAACAAATTTCATAACCATGTCTTCATAGAGTACTCCTATCTAGAATTCAATTTCAAAATCTACCTCATGCATTTATTTATGTGGAATCACGTTTCCCCTCTTCTCCATTGTGATATTTCTCAAGGACCCACCCAATCATACAAAACAATTCCCGTTTCACTTTGCCATTTGTTTTCACTTATGCAGCTCGTCCCGGATTGCACAAGAACCCATCACACCCGATGCTTTTTATGCTTACTAAAAACGTTGTCATCCACCTTCTTCATTCACTGTGATCAGTTTTTGTATGATCATCGGAAAAACTTATATGACGGGGAATTGGACGAAAGTTTGTGCTTTTGATTGATTGATCAATTAATTAGAACTGACAATCCTTCAAACTTCACTTTCACGCACATCGCTCAGTTTTTCCAGTCAGCCATACATTCGGGAATCACCATAGACTCGAGTTTCGCTCTGATTAGAGCTCATCGTCAATAGTGCACATCCACCATCCCGTGGTCCGGGATTTGAACTCCGGACCAATCGGGCCTGGAAGGCGTGTGAGTTAACACTGTGTCAACCAGCTCATGCCCTGACGTGCGTTCAGGTGTCATCTTCAGAGATAGTTTGGGCTTTTCACGTCACTGTCTTCAAGACCCCACTCAAAAACGAAGAAGTTATTATCACTGGACGTAGGAAGTAGGACGTATAGTAACTTCACACGGTTTCTCTGTATGACCCATCTCCGTGTATCCTAGATAAAATACTCTGAATTTGACTGTGCTTGGGGACATTCAACGTTGCAAAACACAAATCAATGTGGTTGGAATGCTATTTGCATCAAACAGAATTGACTTTTCAATAGCAAACTGGTCGCGAATGCAACTGGCATAGGATAAGTTGGATTTTTGACGGACTTTATCACAGATTGTCTGAAGTAGTTACTCAAGTAGTTACACAATGTTCTATGAAACTAACGAAATGAAAGAAATATAACTGAATAGACTTGAGGAAACAACCAGATAGCTCGCACTAAACGCTTAAGAGGAATAATAAAGATCATTCCAAAAAATAGTCCATGAAGAAGTTTGGTTGAGTCCAAGTGAGAAATACAGAAGATGACATTTTGATCCAGGCAACAGTCCTCTAGCGAAGATGAACGAGACATTGAGAGTCAAACCACTACCACCACCACCACCACCACCACCACCGAAAATCCATGGAGACCTTCATTAAAAACAGTTGTTTGATCACGCGTAGAGCGTGTCCAGATAACGAAGTTGAGTTTATAAACCCCAAGCTCAGTAAATTGCAAATCCGATCTACCTAGCATTTTCTTTTCATCTAAATTCAATCATTCACTTGAGTCACACTGCGACGAAACAGCATTACAATCTGTTAATTGGTTCATAATTTATACTGAAACCCCTATTCTCCTATGGTTAGCCAGCTCTGCCGGCTTTCTGTTTGTTAGCGATCGATCAATCGTAACCCCGATTCTCAAATACTAGTCATATATTTGATGTATATTACGCAAACTATGATAAAAGGTCATTATCGCTGCACTGTATACCGTTTTTTTTTTAAACTAAACTCCAGTTCATTGACCTAAATTACGCCACACTCACGTAAGTGATAATAAGTCTTTTGAATTTCGGCAAAATTATGGAAGACTATTCTGTGTTACAAACTATCAATTGACAGCAACACTGGGGGGGGCAGGGTGGTTTTAATGAGGATCACTTGTTTGATCATTTTGTTTGTTTGTTTGTGTTTGTTTTGTTTTACTAATCAAATACGGTCTCAGTCTGCACAGTCATTCTTTTTCCCTCCGATCCACTGGTGATTATCAACTGAATGCAAGTTTCAAACGCAAAAAAATTAAAAGAGAGAAAACATCAATTTGACAATAGACTGAAATATGACAATTGCTTTTCCGGGGCCTAATCCGCACAAAATGCATCGGTAGGTGACAGCAAATTTCCACAGTGAATGTTTGGATGAGTCCATTTGATTTTTCACATGTACCAGGCACTGTTGATGACCTACGGTGTGGGTTTCACTCGTTGGGAGATTGTTGTGCTAGATGCGTTTAAATGCGATGGAAATGCTTGTGATAAACAACAAAGAGCTCTGGACAGCTGTTTTGTCCTATTTGATAATAATCAGCAGTGCAGCATTTTTTTTTGGTGTTCCTGTCGACCGTCGACCCTGTAGCTCAGGGATAAAGGTTTGAAGTCCCAGTCCGAAGGTTGGCGGTTTTAGTCTTGACAGGGACATAAAAATGCCACACTGCTGACAAATCCTAAACTGGATGACACAGCTGTTGTATGTTTTCACAAACATTTCCATCTCATTTAAAAAACATCAGATCTCACCCGAATAGATACCAAGCGTTGTAAATAGTGTGGAATGATTTTAGCTCGAGATGCGGATATCTGTGCTGGTGTGTTCTCTGAGCTGAAACTGTTGTTCTCAGACGTTTCGTAGACGGGCTAGGCAACATAATCTCGAAGTTGCACTGATAATGTTGCCTAGCTTGGATAGGAAACGTCTGGAAACAACAATTCCAGCTTGGAGCACACACCAATACCAATAAAGTGTTGTTTTTGCACAGTCAACCCTGTTTCATCACAGATTAACCGGTACAATTTCAAAATTTCACGCCTCAGTCGACAATTCGTTCTTCATTCAGCCAGCATAAACTTCATTGAGGATGATAGTCGTGATCATTTGTGGAAATGAACGTTCTTGGTGAACCTCACATCATTCTTTTTCATTTTTTTATAATAAATAACACAAGTTGGGTAGATGGCACCAATTCGGAGCATTGTGGGGCAGTCACCACGGATTTTCTATTCCTTCCAAAGTGACCGTTAACAAGGTGAACAACCGTGAATAGATTGCTGAAAATCTTTTGTTAGTTCGACAGAGAATCAATTGAATTGAAGCATTTGGCTGAATTCACTGTCATAATGAAATAGTGGCATTTTGAGTAACCAAAACAATGATCTTTCACAACAAAATTTCGTTTAGAAAATGTGTTAATTAAAGGACTATAAATACGGTGATATACATCGTTTTAATCTATCTCAACTTCCATTTTTATAAATTAACTGGCTGATAGAAAACGTTTTTTGGCGATATAATACTTTTCTATTACACATAATCTCTGAAACACCCTTATCTGCGATGGAGTTTGATAGCGTTTTGCGGAGTTTTTGATGTCCCTCACGTGATTCAAATCACAAACTTAAACTGCCTGGTGTCTCTGAACAATTGAATGAGCTAATCTAAGCTTGATACTTTAAACAAACTTCGACTCTTATCCCCGAGGTTTCCGGTGGACACGAAAGTAATTTGCCGGAGCTTAAGCCCGACCACAATTACATTAACTGAACAGAAACCCAGACAATGTAAACCTCATCTACACATTTTTTTATCACGGATTTCGTGTTGATAAATCTGTTAGTGCGGTGAATGTGAAGTGTAAAACTCATCAAAGGCGGATAAAATTATTTTAGTGGGTTCACTACTACTATCGAGAAATTGTCGGCTTTCGTGGAGACGGCTCTACGAGATTGGACAGTAGTAAGCACGTCACCATGATACAGCCTTCAGGCTGCCAATCAGGAAGCGGAGATTTGGACCAATCTTCTAAGTTCGAGGTCGAGTCATCTGATTGCCGAATAAAGGAAAGCTAACAAACTGATCACATCAATGCCGACCGGACAACGAAGAATTGGACAATCAATGAGAGGCAATTATATTATTGATTTGTATGGTTTTCCGCATAGAATTAATTGTAACCACAACTCATCGTCTGAGTTCGCGTTATCCAACTATGATCACTGTGTCGAGTAGTACAGTTTGTTTGCAAGGTATCGAGTTCGTCTTTACTAAAACCACATGCTGTTAGCTTTTAAACATCCAGGTCCGTCTCTGACGATGGATCATTCCTACATGAAATGATAGATGCATCGTAAGATCACTTGGCCCCAATAGCATAATAAATTTGAAACGAAGTCAGAGTCAAGTCAAGAAAAGCTTGCAGTATATGGCATTTTTCCAAGCGTCATTCAGAAAAACTTATCCCACATTAATTTGCTCAGATTTACCAACAAATATATCATGAGTATGTTACCTGTTTCAAGGAGGTAAAACGATCAACTGGAACCTGGAAAGAATTGCGCAGTTTCTGCAACTTGATTGCGAGCTGTCACCATTGCAAAACCATTGAAACCAATAAGGGTTTTAACCAGGGCTCTCTTTCACGGAACAGGAGTGTTGTATCTCATGGATAGAAGTGGTAGTACCGATACATACATAGGTCGTCAATAAATCAGTTAATGGGTCGTGTGTTTCAATCCTTCTTCTCACTACCAACCCCTTCTAACTATCATACTTTTGTATATTCTTAAACAGTCCTTCATCCACTGTAGGGCTCTTACAGATGAGATAAATCCTTGCTTGCCGTACACAAAACACGGTAATTTCACTTCAATTCCAACCGGAAAGTCTGCGGTAAACTGCAAATGATTTAAACTAGAACATCTCTCATACGTACTCACCGGATCGATGACATAAATCGGATTGAGTTCCATTGGATTCACTCTCAACAGTTTGAATTCCGACGCGGCTACGAGTAGAGGTGAACAAATTATTTGTCCAATCGGTAATTTTGTCAAACTGTGCACAGACCGAGACCAGTAGGAGAACAAATAGCACACCGACAAATAGTAGGATCAATCCGGAGATACTGTGCACACATTTCACGACAGAGACAGAGAGAAAATGGGGGGGCGGGGGGGTCAGAGAGAAAGGGAAAGGAAATATTCATAAATAACGAAGGCGAAAACCGGGTCATATGTTTGGAAGTTGTGACCCTCACTTTATAACATGAAATATAATGCATAGGTCGCAATTTGCAGCTATTTTGGGTCACTCAGAATCGAACTAAGATGGTGCTTGATTTGGTCTTTACGCGGAGATTACTTTAAAATTGTTAATATGGTGTTTATGCCCAACCTTTTCCTCTCACAGTAATACGATCTACTTTTGACGGTAGCTACACACTACGAATTCCATGTTCTTTTAGATTGTTCAAATATTATTAATTGGAGTAACATAAGATGGTAGTATCATTCCAAAGGGTTAGCAATACAGTTCAAATGGAATGCTGTTGTACTGATTTTATAATGATTTGTTTATCACAAGGAGATCACACACTGTGCGAACCAAACGACAGAGTAGGATAATTTGACTGGACAATGATTGAGCTTACCAATTAGAGCTGCCCAATCGAACAGTCAACCAATGAAACCTATAATAGTATTGACCAATCGCTTCATTCGACCCCCAATGATCAATCACATGTTGAATTAAACTGCAACGGACTCTGCTCCGTCTCTCCTGTCCTATCTCTTCTCCTACTGAGATGGAGCACTCTGTTGCTCAATAAGAAAATTCAAACAACAATTCACTGTCAGGTCTTATACGATTTATGTTGTTTTGAACTAATTTACCGAGCTCATTTCATTAGAGGTCGTAAATTGATTCTTCAGCGGTTTTGCTGAATGCTTGTTACGTTTATGCCAGATCTGTAATTACTTTGATGGTTCTTTTGTGAGCTACTAACCTATGACACAACCACCCACAAAGCAGAGTTCATACTCCCAAATGCTTTCAACTAAGTCAAAAAGTCAATAGAATTGTCTAAAAACAACTATTGATGCGGTGGAATTCGCTAAATGTGTTTTACTTATTGTATATAATTGGCCACACAGATAATACCATATGAATAACTGACCGCTTCATTAATGATAACTAGTAATTCAAATTGATCTGTGCATGACGGGATTCGCCACCATCTATTCGTTCCAAGCCTCCAGTTCTACACTTATTAGAGCCCATCAACATTACATATCCACAATTCCATCTGGGATTTGAATTCCGTACAAACCGTTCGGATGACATGTGTGTTAGCGTTGGACGGAAAGCGCGCAGTCTAGTTGTCCAATCGAGCTAATTCGGCCGTCATCACCAGAGCTAGTCGTTCAGTTGTTGGTCGGACAGACCCGAGCTCTCCACCAAATCGGTTCTTTGTTGCACCAAGCTGAGAGATGAAAATAAGCAATTTCTTTTGTTGTCTAACTATACGAAGGCTGAGGACGAAGTTTCCGGATACACCGTACACACGGGTAACTACGAGATGCAGACGAATGACCAGGCAAGGAAAACCTAAACTGTAATCTATTTTGTGAATATTTGTTCAGTGATTGCAACTCACACAGAAAACGAATATCAACACAGCCGAGAACACAGCTCACAAGTCATAAGAGGGTTGCTTTACTCGGACTGTAAGGATGGAACCCAGTCGATGTCACTGGATTTGGACGATGAATTTCTGAGACTACAAATGTGGTTTAAAGCAGCAGCAGCAGCAGCAGCAGCAGCAGCAGCAGCAACAGATCGTTATTCCTTTGCGATCTGTCTTTGACGATAACGCGCATTCAGGAAGCACTAGATTCAAGTGATTTGCGGGATTCAAGCATGGCAGGGGGTTCCTGGACGATGAGACACAGTGTTGTGGACCTGGAGAGGCCACCAAAGCGAACAACATTGCTGCTGTCCCAGCGATGGTAAAGGAAGATGAGTGGTCGATAGTGATACAGTTGGCGAAGCCATCGAGATTTCACCGGGATCAATCCGCACCGTCCTGCATGAGAATCTCGGCCTCAGAAAGTTTTGTGCACTCTGGGTACCCCCGATCAGCTCTATGAGGAAGAGAAAGTAATATGATGCAAGGGATTCGATACGAGTCACCAACAGCTGCAATGGAGTTCTTCATTCAACTGGTTGAAGAGTTACCCGCCTCGGCATGGCCGAGTTGTTTCATCAAATGGTTTGAGCGCATGGAACTCTGCGTGTATGGATGCTGGTGGAGAATACTTCGAAAAAATATGGCGCTTAGTTTGCTCAACCCTTGGAATCCGCGTTTCGTTTCTGAACCTCATTTTTACCTTCATCATCAATACCACCTGCAACAGCCACCGAAACCAGCAACACAAACAGAAACAGGACAACCACCGTGGCCTCAATTTCACATATACGCTCGTAATTTCATAGCCGTTTTTCGCATAAATCGGTTGCACACCTACATTTTATCAATGGAAATGAAAAGAAATATTATTTCAAATTATGTGAATGGGTGGAATAGCTGTTATACTGAACTAGGTTCTGTGTAGTCCAACTTGTCTCCGATTGGCCCCATAACTACTTTTGTTCACTCTAAATTCGGTAACTGCTTGCTCAAAAGAACAGTCCGTGGAATTTATACTACAGGATGCAGCTTTCAGTTCCTATGCAGATTCCAAGTGAACCGCATAGGGAAACCTGTAAACGTTTATTTGAAGTATAGAGTATCAAGCTTGGACTAGCCCATTTGATTGTTCAGATGTTCTTGATGGTTCTCAGTGTGTGGGTTTCACTACTTGGGAGATCGTTAATTCCCCACTGCTTGTATGCATTTAAATGCAATGGAAATGTTTGTGATAATCAACAAAGAGCACTGGACAGCTGTTTCATCCTGTGTGGGACTCGTCAGTAGTGCATACTTTTTTGTCTCCCTGTCAGGACTCGAACCGCTATCAGTCGGCTCAGGACTTCAAACCCTTACTCCTGATCTACACGGCCGACGGTTATCACTTTGTGCGAATGGCTCAATCAGTTTAGAGTATCAAGCTTGGATTAGCCCATTCGATTATGTGTCGGCCGTGTAGATCAGGGGTAAGGGTTTGAAGTCCTGACCCGACTGATCGCGGTTCGAGTCCTGACAGGGAGACAAAAAAGTACGCACTGCTGACGAGTCCCAAACAGGACGAAACAGCTGTTCAGTCCTCTTTATTGGTTATCACAAACAGTTCCATCGCGTTTATTCGAAGTGTTTCAATTAGCCTGTAGACAAAATGATGTGGTATATCTGTACAAAACAACTTCACGCCACGGTTCTTATTCAACTGTATCTGTGAAAATCTTATCTTACAAACAGTCAAGACGCAATCTAACAACCAAAGCGCCTTGTTTGCCTCAATCAATCACTCAATTGTTGGGCCTAACGATCCACCACTGTGAGCTTTAAATTTTTTTATTGTGTCTTTCGGTGAGGAATCCACACGGGAGAAATCTTTTATCAATCGATTTGACCTTCATAGGATGTAATTTTGAAATGTAACTTTCGAGTTTTAAATTGCGATACGATCGATTGATTGATAGTCCGTTGCAACTGAATTTGAGTGTATTTAATTCACGTGCCTCTGAAAGCCTCACCTTGGTTGCGACTCAGCATCTTGGGTTTTGGCTGATCAGCCTTTCCTTGTACCTCGCGAAATGCCCTACAAGACCAAACCGTACTCGCCGCCTTCTCCTGGCGGAGTTGTTTTCCCACCGAAGTAGGGGGATGAAAAGCCGACATCAGGGACAATAACCTGGTTGGTGAACAACTGGCAGTTCACCTAGAGGAGCTGGCCAAAAATCCTGAGTCCAAACCAACCAAGAGGTGTAAGAACCACAAACACTCTCGCCTTCTCTGTTGTGGCATTGGCTACCGACCCAATTGGGCATCGAGTTGTATTGGGCACCTTAGACATTTGACCCCGTCCAGAGGCCGTATGATCCGATGAACTGGACATCGGCCCTCAATGAATTACGATTTTCTCACATCGCCTCTCTGCCTTGCGGGTCAGACTTTAGCTAGCCAAAGGCTCCGGTTGTGAACTCCCCAGGAAAATTCACTTTCTTCTGCCTGGGCAACCTGGCAGTATTACGCCCGCAAACAAATTATGGAACGCTTGTCTTATATAAAGATTATTGTACTGTGATTAGTATGGTACACAGTCTGGCCTTAGACGTGTGTGAGCTATATACACAACACGTGCTATTACTGTTTTTATTTATACGACACGGCAAAGATTCTTGAAACCTCCAGAACACTGTAGTGCAAAATCTGATTACTGCCTGTAAAATCTATGAGCCCTGTAATCAGTCCCTTATCGGAACGAAGTGTGACTTTGTGTAGTTTTGTTGTGCACTGGTTATTTACCGTTTTTTTTTTCATTTTCAGGTACAAATGATAAAGTGCCAGTTAACCTTCCAAACGCAGTCAAATTTG
The DNA here is from genome assembly GCA_900618425.1 of Echinostoma caproni. Taxonomy (NCBI): domain Eukaryota; kingdom Metazoa; phylum Platyhelminthes; class Trematoda; order Plagiorchiida; family Echinostomatidae; genus Echinostoma; species Echinostoma caproni. The sequence goes on along the minus strand of UZAN01040430.1, from coordinate 43,962 downwards.
TTGATTTGTTGAGCCTTCTCAGTCTATGAGAGATTATCGATTCCGCCTAGACAAACAATGATAATACTCCCGGGAAACGGTGGGGGGGGATCGCGAACTTGTCTAATCCAGGTCGGGTAAACAGATGCTTGATCACGCATGCTGTGACCTCGATCACTAATGGCACAATTTGTGACACAACAAAAGATCACATGTTGTTGTATACCTTGATTTTGTATTCAATCGGAGAAGCCGAAACAGACCTGAACATGCAAATAAAGTCAGTCCCCGGGATCTGGTGGTGCAGACAATATAGACGAGCCAGACAGTTACAGAATGAGGCCATTCATTCATGAGCTGGCTTTATTTTTAAACTCACAGAATCACATTCTGTCTTAAATCGACGAAATGCCACTATCGATCGATTCTGTGTAATACATAAACAACTTTGTTCGATCTCACACACAGCTGGTGTCTTGCCTGTACCACATCCCAAACAAGTCAGTAAAGTAGAAACCGAGAAAGAGGGCTTGATTTCCAGTGCCCAGTTTGCAATCTCTCACTTCCGGAATGTGCCTTTTTCTAAGCCTGTAATAAGCTACGCGTATGTGTGCTTATTTTGAATGTATATATTTTGTATAAAAATAGGGAATTGTAAAATAATTAATATTTAAGTGAGTGAAAAAGTGTCTCTCAGAAGTATTCAACTAGTTTTATACATTAGAATTTGAGTGGCCGGTATTGTTTTGTCGAATACTTTTCAACCTTATGCACCACATAACTATGAAAACCATGGAAATTTGCCATTTTATTCGATAGATCACAATTTCAAAGTCTGATGACTCATTTGTTATGCATTCATTCTCGGGCTGGAGCAGTAAATATGTGACAAATTAAATCCAAATGAATTAAACATTTCTAAACACATTATATTCGTCAGATATTATTAGGTCAATAACACGGCTGTGCTGCTAAAGGCGATAGGGAAAAACATGTTTAGGCGATAAAGGGCAAGGTTCTCCAACCGCTTGGAATATTACCCTGAGATAGGTTAGATACGCCAGGTTAGACGGCGGGTTAATACCATCAACATCATCAATATCATCATCCGAACCATCATCGTCATCATCATCCGAATCATCATCATCATCATCATCATCCAAATCATCATCCGAATCATCATTATCATCATCATCATCATCATCATCCGAATCATCATCATCTTCATCATCATCATCATCTCTGCCGAAGACGCCGAGCTACCGACAAATATATATCGGTTTGCCATGCTGTTATATTTGGATACTTTTCGCATACAGTACATGTGATTACTGTCTACCACTACCGCAACAATTAGCAACAGTCAACAAAGATGACCGGTTGAGAGGACTGACGTTTATAAAAAAATAAACAGTTAGGTAACTTCAATCTACGGATTCCCGGAACTGGGATATTCTAGCTAGCATCGAAGCATAGTTCATAAACTTTGCTATTAGACCGCTAAACGTATCTTTTTCGAACTGTCACCTTCTACCTTGTGATAAATATAACGTAATCTAGATCTAAAGATAATTTATTATATTTCGCACAAGTATTTAACCGGTTTCCCATATCACTCCTTTGTCACATCATTCACTGCGGCTTCTGGGTCTGTTTCAGTCCCCTTCCGATGAAGTGCAATGAAGTGGTGTTCGTGTTGGTAATTTTGTCACAATCATGTTGATGTCTGTGAAACGTTTGTTAACATAATTGTTCATCATGAAAAGCATTGTCCTCCTGATGATGTTCATAAAGCTGGTTCGAATCCATCCGCCCACTTCCCTGGACTCGATTCACATTTCAACCACCCTTTGCACTCTCGTCCGTATGCAAAATGGGCACTATTTACTACCCTGACACTTCTCGCAGGAAACCTGTACAGTGGCTGTTATTTGTTATCACAGAAATTGATAATTTCAAAGGTAAATTCATCGTGCATATAGCAAATGAAGCATGAATTGAAAAGCTGGGAAGCAGTGGACCTCTGTTTCGATCTGGTTGGGTCTCATCAGCAGTGTGCGAATCCATTGATTCAACTGGGGATCAAACCCTAGATCTCATGGACAGAACACAAGCATGCTACCCACTCGGCCATCCCGGGGACAGTTGGTTAGACAGTTTTTCATTTTCCATTTACACGATATAGCCAGGTCGAAACAGCTGTCCAGTGCTTCCTAGCTTTTCAGTCCATGCTTCATTTGTTATATACATGACGAATTCACCTTTGAAATTAAATCAAATCCTCCATTGCTTACTTCAAATCGATAATTGTCAGAGAATTTCGCTCTTATCAACTTAACGCTGGATAAGATGATGAAAATGGCCGTATCCCCGCACGGGGATTTCGGTTTCAGTGTTCTCCCAAGTAAAGCTGACTGTCTGGTGTGGAGCACACAGATGAGATGAAGGTCCAGATGAATTCAATCCCTTGTTGTGCGGTTGACGTGTTAGTCCACCTATATTCAATATACTGTTCGCAATCCAAAACGGGTGAGCAGCTGATTGGGTAACCTGCGTATCTGCGTAACTACGTAACCTAACTCATATAGGATAGACAAGAGAGAAATTAGATAGGTTTCCTAAATTGAGAAACTAAATCTCACCTGGGGGCGGAATCACAGATGAGGTATCCCAACACATAATACAGGCTTCCAACTAGAGATACACCCGGGCACACGGTTGTCTGTGAAAGGGTCTAGTGTACATCGCAATTATTCTGCGGTTTTCCTGCACGGTGTAGAGATGGTAATTACGATGCATTTCATGAAGTG
>UZAN01040430.1:12826-39234 GCA_900618425.1 Echinostoma caproni | reverse complement strand
ATGATGATGACTCGGATGATGATGATGATGATGATGATGTTCATGATGATGACTCGGATGATGATGATGATGATGATGATGTTCATGATGATGACTCGGATGATGATGATGATGATGATGATGTTCATGATGATGACTCGGATGATGATGATGATGATGATGATGACTCGGATGATGACTCGGATGATGATGATGATAATGATGATGATGATGATAAAATAATGCAAAATAAGAAAAGGTGTTATTTTACAATGTGCATCTGAAAAGAAAAAGCAAATTCACACATCCGTGTAGAACAATAAATACTGTAAATGACAGCGAGTCAGGTAGGGGAAATATTTGTGAATTATCTATCAAACCATGAAACGGTCTACCGTTATCTATTGGACCCTAGATATGGTTAACACATTCACCACAGTTTCTGAGCAGACTGGGAACCGGTCATGTAGTTTCATTTCCAAAGTGGGATATGTACCGTTATCTTCGTGCAATTTGGCTTCAAGGAGGAATTGATGATGGACTTTTAGGGAGCATCATATGAAAGGACACATTCCCATCATTATGCTGCTTTTTTACCGTGCGAAGGTCACATGTAATGCAACAGGAGGAAAAGTCAATTGCTTTGTTTAGCTACAAGTCAGGTTTAGGCGCGTGGCAATTATCAACGGATTAGTTCACAAATCAGCTGCCAGACTCATTCTACAAAACTGCGTTCACCAAATGATGGCTATCCACCAAGGGGAACTTTGTTACTATTTGCGACCTAGAGGTCCACCCGGCAACATACAGCTCCACGAGTTCTGTTCTTGTAGACCCCTTCGACCTATTTCAAACGACGGAAGCTAACCTATCCGGAGGTCATTAGGTCAATTCCCGTCACTGCCGCCACCGCTCATCGTTCCACATTCTATAATTCCCCAGACAGCCCTTGATTGGTCCTATTCAGCGGGAATGTGACGGCAGTTCTAATCGAATCGTAGAGTAATGAACTAGTGTCCCCTAATAAAGGAATTAGTCAACAAAAGTAGGACATTTCAATTTGCCAAATCACACACAAATATATCATGGATGTTTGAATGTGCACCTCAGAATGACGCCACAGATGGTTCAACTTGTCGAAACTGAAATCCCTATCTCCATCATGTCATTTGAAGCGATCGTGAACCAAAATCTGACCTTTGAATGACGACGCTGTCACCTGGTTTCAAATGAAATGCGATTTCCACAGTATCGTTGATCTATTAGTTTACAAGCCCGTAAAAAGGTGTTTACAAAACGCAATACGATCCTGGAGTGACTTCCTGAATGATAAACAGACATGGTTTAAATGGATTAATAATATTATCACCGTGAGTTTGGGCGTTTATCGGGTACACTGCAATCAATAGATAAATACGGTCAGTTACTAGCCAAAATGTATGGAATCCACATAAGAAAAACCTAATGTGTTCAGTTGAACTGCTCAGACAATGAAAACTGGTGATTTTTAGATTCGATTTGCAGTTTTTCCTATTTAATCGTCGTACTATTGTGGCTATTGTTACCCCTCGTCTGACATTAGTTTTCGGTTAACCAACTCGTCGATAGATGAATTGCATTAATACACTTCACTGTCTCGCTCTCTCGCTTTGAAACGAAAAGTTTGTTCAACCAATCAAGGACAAACTTGACTAACGTGCATTTTGGTTGTATAGTGGTATAACAAGGAATTTATCTCCGGGACTAACCCAGTACAGACTGGCCAGTAACATGTTAACTAGGCTAGATAGGCTTAATCATTGGGTGAACTATTCCAACGGGAAAACGAATAATTTCACTAATATACAAAGGCTGTGGTCGTAGTAACTTGGCTAACTACGACCCCGTCAAGCTTCTTCCGTATCACCCAAAGTCATGAAATTCATTGTTGCAGACTATGTGATGCTTCACTTGCAAAATTACGTATTAACCCCGTTGCCATATCGGTTTCATCGCAGTCGATTGTGTAACACTAACCTGCTTCCGGCCTGAGGGGACAAAAATAGCTGATGACACACATAGTGTTCCTTGACTTATCCAAGGCGTTTGACGGAGTAAACCACAAAATAATGCTGAGCAAACTACACAGCTATGGAATTGGAGGACTTATACTGGGTTTGACAGAAGAATTTCTTCGACAACGCACCATTGCAGTTCGGATTTCTGGATCACTGTCTGATCCTATCAACGTAGCACAAAGAATTCTACAGGGACGCGCGTGTGTTACTAAAATTTCGTTAGTTTTCATAAACAATTTAACGAATGTTCCGGGGCCACAAAGGTTAATGTTTTCAAACGATGCAAAATTATGGAATACAGTGATAAAATCTAAGGAATCACTCGCACTTCAGAAAACTTTAGTGCTGATTATCAATGGTCGATCGAAATTTAGATCGAATTTAATGCAGCAAAATGTACGATCGTATCCCTTCACCACAAAACTCGGTTCCCGTATATAGTATCCTACAACTGACGGATTAATTTTCATACATGCCTGTGACCAAATTGATTGATTGATCGATTGGTTGATCGATCGACTGATTTTTTCAATGTCGGCTCGACGCCATTCGCATGTAGTGCGACGTGTGAGCCGGTGTCCGCCTGGCTGCCTTCCTACACATTGTTCGTTTCTGCTTGTTCCCGGGTTTGTGAACCCGCTACATTTTTGCTGTTTACAATAAACTTACTGCTTCATTCGTTATGTGCTCATTTACCTACTTAATTTCGAACACAACACCGTACTTTCTAAGATATCAATAACTTCCGTATGTCGCGAATGAGTAGAATATCGGTGTCATCGATCGAGATGACCTAGGTTGTTTATACACTGCTGTCGGGCATCTTCCGCTGCTGCGAGGCATTTTGGTTTGCTAAAGCGAGTATCTGGCAAATTGGAACCTATGCTGTTCCCACGTTTGTTACCAACCTACATTCGACCTCACACGCAGTACATCATTTAGGTTTGGATTCCATGACTGCAACACGATCGTAAGATTTTGGAACGTGCACAAAGAATGACCATCAAGTTATTCCGGGGACTGTTTTTCAAGTCCTTTTTGGAAAGACTGGAATCGTTAGGTTTGTACGCCATCCAGTATCACCGAATTCGAGGACACTTTATTTTGATGTTTCAGATAATGCCGAACCCTGACCATCCATATTATTTATCGTTCACCTCGTGACTCAACATTTATTTCAGGAGGCTTTCGTTCAAATTAGTGCTCCAAAACTGTCGACTAGAATGCCGATGTCATTCACTTGACCTCAGAGTGAGTAGTATTTGGAATTCTATAGCACCTCATGTTGTTGTTTCACACACTTAATTGGTTGGTTCACGCGTAAACTGAATGAAATATTGTCATCCAGAACAGTACACAAAACAATGAAAATTTGTGACAATACTCATCTCTCTGTATGATTCGTAAATCGATCGAGTTTGAGGAAAACTATGTGACAAGAAAAGCAACCCCTTGTAAGTATTTTCCATAAGCAAACTTTATCTTTGACTTTACGTAAGATGGAGAATTCAGACAGATTCAGGGCCAAGTCAAATAGTTATTTTTTGACAGGTTTCTCCCACATTTTCTCTCTCTCACACACACACCTCGTTGAGGCGTACCACCGCAAATGTCATGGCAATCTTTGCAATGACTGTGATTTTCCGTTAGAAAATCTTTGAACTCGATTACATGTGGTTTACTTGTATAGGTTATTGATTATTTCTGGACATTAGACCTGGTATTATAACGTTTGCCTTCTGGGCCGACTAAAACCGGTGCCATATTGCATAACTGATGGGTGAGATCACACTGCAGTCAAGCTGTCTTTGGGTTACTCCTCTCTACTACTACCATACTTTAGTATTTTTTACAGGTAATGTTGTAGATCTGTTAATCGCTGTCCTGGTAACAGTCTAGGGGCGATAGTTCTCACTATTCTCAGTTCTGTCCAGTGGGGAAGCCTACGCAGTAAGAGTTTGCGCTTTATTTTATTGGCACAGAAATGAACCCAGTTGTTCAGCATTTGGGTGTCAAGGGGGTCGATGCAAGCTTAACAGTTTGAGTCCGATCTCGATCAAAAATACATCTCGTTCATTTTCCCTCCTGCTCATGTCATATGCATACACGCGGATATATACACAAATGCCCTGATTTAGTATCTCAAGTTCCAATTAGGATTCGATCTGTTCTGAGATCTGTGCGACAGAGACACCCTAACCAATTTACTCGATCTGACTTGTTTCCGACCGGCCACAATTTGGTTTCACCTTTAGGATGAAGTGGCGAAATTGAGTAGGTCGTTGGTATGTTTTATGGTCTTTAGACTAACGCCTTTGGTGAGACGGTGATTAGTTTTCTTGGTACGACGGTTGTGTTATCAACTTTCAGAGATGGTGCTTCTATCTAAGGTTCGATTATGCATTTCTGTATACATCTACGTCAAATAAACCGAAGTTTCAATACCAATTTCGACTCGCTTTTAACTCGCATATAATTTAAGAACATAATTTAGGAATCTGCCTTAAAAGCGCTTACTTCACTGGTCGGGGAAATTTATAATTTATCATCGACAAATAATAATAATTTACTCTTTAAAGTCTACGATAATTTCTGAAGTATCAGTTCCGTCTGATATTCAGTTAAATGAAAGATCCCTCCTTAACAGTGTCTTAGTTTTTAGCACTCCCCTTCGATCAGAACATTTGGGAGACAAAATTACTGGCAAAGCGGAGTGGGATTTGAAAAGCTGGGAAGCTCTGCACAACCTCTATTTGATGTTATGAGATTTCTGTATTTGTGAGAATCAATCCATCTATCTACTCGAACGGGGATCGAACCCGGGATCTCAGAGGTAGCACGCTAACCGCACGATCGGTGGACACCGGATCACATTATTTCACTTTATCTACAGGCGATATCATTCAGTTATTTGTACTAGGTTTCTACGGTCCGCCTCTGGTCAGTGGAGTCGATGGATTCACCAGTGCAGATGAAGAAACTCAACAAGATCAAGATCGCTGTGAAATGCTTCCCAATTTTACAATTCACATTTGATTTGCATCGTTCACGACCGCATTCATTATTTTAAAAAAACAGCTTTTCAAACAACATTGACTGACAGACAGTTGGAGCCATGCAAGAATACAAGAATAAGATAGATAGCTGCTAGGGTGCTCTTGTTTACGAGACTGTTTCTGTGATGGGACTGTCATAGTTGAAATCACTTCCACCCAATGCTACGACAATAACAAATCTGATAGCATTCGTTTCCGTGATCGGATTTAAGCGCTACGAGTGCCTATCAATAGATCTAGATGTAACTAGTGCAGCATTCCGATATGTTTCTACTGCAACCGAGTTTTCTGTGTGCGTGATCCAACAATCAGACTTGTTATTGCTCCAGAAGCACTCTGAGAACAGAATTCACAAGGTAAGGATGTCTCGTTCAAAAAAAAACCAATCACTAGCAATGTCCCCTGAATAAATGGATCCGTGCATAAATACTCCAATCAGTCCAACTCAGAATTGGATCGATCCCCATATCCGGTGTGGAGATTGACGCGCAGCCAAAATGTGTGAACGGTATTCATTTGATTGACGCTCCACCCTCAACCCCCAGTCCCCGTTTCCTTTTGTATTTCGTCATCTATATTATAGTTCATTCTGTGACAACATAATTATAGACAACGGTAAACGGGTTAGCTGAAAATTAGTGTTTGCATATAGTGTATTCTATACGATTGTTCAAACAACTACCCACAGTACAAATACCGTTACCATGTGTCAGTCTGTTCGGTATCTGTGGTATCCGTTCATGATTAGATGAACCACAAATGATGTGAGTTAGATTTCTGTTTACACATGCGAGACCATTGGGGATTGGAGCACGGAGGTTTTACCCGAAGGCACATCTGGTAGTGATTTTCCCAGTATCTTTCAACAAGATGAATTGACTCATTAATTCAGTCATCGGGAAAAGATGTTCACTGATATGTATTGCCGAAAGTGACTGTCTAATATCTCCCTTGGAAACTTTGTTTATACGCCCAAGCATCAAGACCAATGAAATTCAAGGTCATTGTGGTCACATGTGTCCTGTTTGCACGAGCTAGTCAGGTACCCACGTGAATCAATAGATGAAAAATTCAAATACGGAGATGAATCATTCTCGCAAGCCAACGAAACGTAGCACGAAGCCATGTGGATCGAACGTGTACTTTTGGTTGTTGTACTTCTCTCGTATTACGATAATTTACAAACTCTGGTAAAATAATACGAATTATTTGAAAAGATACTGGTCAATTAGAAGACATTTAACAGCGAAAGAGATGTATAAAATACGACAATATTCATTTGTTAACTTGGAGACATTTGTCAATCAATCAGCATCATGCCTCACAACGATTGATTTCTTTGTTTCCTTTTCGTATCACATTGATTTTGTTTACTTCAAATTGTTGTGATCAGATGAGCCAATGTAGAAGCAGAATACGCTCCTAATGCATTGTGCTTATGAATTTCACTCCTCGACAAATCGTTCACGCAGCACATGTAAAATGTATTTTATATGCAATAAAATTATTTTGTTATGACTAACAAAGCGTACAGAACAGTTTCTTCTTCTTTGTTGGTCTCATCACCAGTGAGTAATTTTAAAGTCCCTATCAGGCACTCCAACCTTCGGATTGGCAATTTAAAACCTTTACTCCTGAGCTCCACTGTCGACATTATGTGAATCGTTCTGTTTTGGACAAGCCCTTTACGATTTTGAAGGCAGAATGCGCAGCATGCGATGCCATTGTCCATGTGAGGGGTTCTTGGCTTGCCCACATGTGCAGTGTGCAGTGTTTGAGTCTTAGAAAGGAATCTAAATGTATGCTCTGCTGACGAGTCCGAAGAAAGACGAAATGGCAAATTAAAGAGTGAGCGGATGGAACTGCACTTCAAAACAAATCAAGCTTCTCTAGCTATTCATGTCAGCGAAAACCGCCTTGCTCGAATGTTTTTCACTAACTAGTTAGATGTAGGAGCAAACAGGTTGGGATTTTTGGGCGGTGGTGGCCAAGTGGTTAGGCCATCAAAATTGTCACCCGGGAGTCCCGAGTTCGAGCAGCTCGTCACCGCCCGTATTCCCTCTTTCTGTACTTTTCCAGGTAGCCTTTGTGCGGTCGCGGCTCCCTTCCTGAAAGTTGAGTGCGCATGTGTATATTCAATAAACTAAAAAAGAAGTAAAAAGACACTAAAGGTGAACCTTGTTCGTTCACTCAAAGTATATACAATAAAGTGGACGAATGGAGGCTGCATTATTTTTTAATTTTGAGGGAATAAAAGTTTCACACAATTGGGCAACGCTTTGGATTCACAATCTTTCTTAATTTTTTAGATTTTTACATATACAATCGATTAGTAGATTCATTTAACCCAATAGACCTGATTTAGGTCTCAAATTTATTCTTGTGTTTATTTGTCTTCCGTGGATGCATAAAACAGCATTCTTTTATGAACAGTATCATGATCTGATAAATACCCACGACGTTACCACAATTATATATATATATACGTCTCCCTTGGTTTTGTTCATTTCGCATAGGTGTGCACAAGTTGTCCTTGGCGCGTTTGCTTGTCACCAATTTTATCGTACTCTGACGACTTTCACGTTTCATTCTGTGCGAAAAGGACACTGTTTGTCTCAGCTTGACGGACGGGACTACACACAGGTTCCATGCTCGTTCGCCTCGTCGTACTCGATCGGTACGAAAATCAAACCACACCACGTGCACGCGCGGGCGTGTGTGTCTACACCAACTGGTCACGTGCTCATCACGGTCGGTGTCGAATAGCTTCGAAAATGATGATGCGCGTGTTACGCATGCATAATGAATTGAACCGGCTAACGAAAATTCCTATTTGATGATGAACCGAATCATGTGTGTATAGGGACCTACCAAGATACCCCTCGTCCGTCCACCCCGCCCCGTACTGAAACTGTTAAAACTTTGCCACTGTTGTACTTTTTCACGGATACCTGAACTCTTGTGCTAGTCCCGTTCACCATGTACCGCAATAATGACAGTCAGACCGGGGTGTTGGTGTTGATCCAATCGACCACGTTGCGTGTTTTATGCTTTCGCCGCACGGTTTGTTTTATATATGGCGGCTGAACAAGTGATTTTACTGGTGTATCCATTAGCAGGGGGGACATTTGCCCATTGCATCTAGTATTTAGATGTATTTGTATACATATATATATATATGTAATTTTTAGAGGAAAGCAAGTTTCAAGTCTAGAGCAGAACAGTTGCGAAGTCAGCACAAAAAACAAGTAATACTGTGAATCAGGTATTCAGTACCGCTTAGAAATGAGTAAACAGGTAACAAAAACTATTTAGTGAAGCTCTTGTCGGTTTAGAAGTAAGCGTGTATCGTGTTTGTCCTCAAACAGACCAGTGTGATGAAATTTCGGAGAAACGGTTGACCAAAGTCGCTGGGAAAGAAAATACTTCGTGATAAGTACGTATATTAAGACTGTTTTGTACCAAACTAAACATCGTTCAGCAAACCAAGAACAAACTAATTGAACAGGGTCCAAATTGTTTGTCTGTAATCAAGTTTGTGCAGTACCCATCCTATTGGACTTAAAAAGAGAGAGGTCTGTTCAATCGAACCGTGAAGCATAATTTTCCTGTTCATATTCTTAAGGGTCTATTGAAAACAATCAATAGGGCACTTAGTAAATTCTGCTCGGTAGCTCGAACATAGGATAGATCCGACGATTGTATTCAATAATGTCCACGGACATACCTAAAAAGCGCATGAAGATAGTGAATACGTCATGGAAATAAGCAAATGGTACACTGTGATTGCTAGTTGTGTAACCAGCCGTGGATGTGGATTTTCTCACACCTTCAACCCAGTTTATCTGCCTTAAGCTTGTCGTTTTCGTATCCCAAATTATGTCTCTAAATGTAGAGCTGTCAACTTCTAACTAGCCAAAGGAGAACGGTTACATTCTTTTTAAAGAAACTGCTCTCTACTGTACGTTGGCAATCAGTCTGTTCCCCCAGTACGTTCTCTGCAATACCTCGGTGTCACCATCTGCCAAGATCTCACCTGAACTTCATGTTTAAACTCTATTTTGAGAAAAGATTTGTCGAGTGTGACTCTTTATTTCCACTGCATATTTACTCACCCGATTTGTATATTCTTGTGTTGTTACTCATCTCCTTTACTGCTCCCCAGTTTTATTTCACGATCTTTGAGTCAAAGACTATGCAACTCTACACCGGTCTATTAAAATTATTTCACACACAAGAGGTATTCCCTATCTACACTTGCTCAACCTCATAGCCGACAAATATTTTACCTCTAGCGAAAACTTCTGTAATATTCTATCAGAAGTCAATCACACATTACACACTGAACTTAAACAATGTGTATCCACTTCTGTAACCAGATGACTTTATAAACTTGTGTATACTCGTACCACTGCCTACCGTTTGTCCGTTATCTCATATTTTTCGAAATTTCTGGCACTGAAAGCGTCCAAAAGGAACAACATTTTACAATTCCTAGATTTGATATACATGATGATATGATGTCCATTTTCACATTTTACGCTTCTTGAATTGACGATGTTCTATTTTACTTTTTCCCTTCGTGACTATATTCGATAATGAATGACCCTGATGTGTCCAAGGAGCTGGAGAGTCAACCACTAGGGTGAATAAAGCGATTTGCGACTAGACTAGACTAGAAAAACAATAATCCATGAACAACTTTCTCCATTTCACGCTCTTCTAGTCAGTCGATTCACACTTGCTCATAACGATTGTGCGGGGTCTAGGCCGTGCCACATTTTTGTGCTCCAGTTAACCATTTATCAACTTTTACGTCAAACATTGNCATCGCTTTCATGATTACGTATGCCCCGGAATCTTTAAGAATTTGCAACATTATGTGTTATCGCGCAAGAGTGGCATTCTCTATCAGTTCAGTCGTCAAGTTAAAAATATATAAAAAAGATGCGGACCGTCTAGATCAGGTTTCCTCAGAAAACACTGAGCAGGCTGGAAAGTGGCCTTAGGTAACATAAAAGCTCAGAAAATGTCTATCTCTGCCATTTGTTCATCAAACGTGGGATCACTATTTGGCAAAATGAGCGACTTTACGAAACTGATAAGGACAAAAAATATGCATTGGGGATAGTTATGCTGCAAGAAACGCGGTTGCATCCTGACATCAACGACTCTTTGGTTGAGTTGGATTTATTTGATACGCATCGGTTGGATGGAGAATGTTTATTACGAAATCGAGGCGGTGGTCTAATAACCTACACCAAATCGTATTGGTGTAAGTCTACAAAGATTGTCTTCACTTACAACGTAGGATATACCTCATTTCTTTCGGTTGAATGTAAACCTCGTTTCCTTAGTAAATATCATTCCATTGTGGCATCAAACATTTACACAGCACCTTCCAGTGCAACATCTGATGTACAGACGTTTACTGATGTATTTATATCAGAACTTTCTAACTACACGGAACGCTCTCTTTTTATTGTTAGTGGCGATTTCAACCATGCACATATTCATTTCTTGACATGTACCTCTCTCCAAAATATTGTAAATTTTTCCATAAGAGGAAACGCGCAGCTTGATCTTATGTTTTCGAACGATCCTGACCTGTTTGCTGTGCGAAGAGGAGCCCCTCTGGAAAACTCCGATTATTGTATCATCAATGTTTCACCAAAGGTTTATTCAAAGAAACATCATAGCACACTGACACGTACATCTAGCAGGAAGATTTTTTCATAGGTTGTGACCCGGTCCACTTGGCATCACTGAGAGAAGTAGTCGCTGGTACAAATTTCGATCAGTTCTTGGATCCCAGTGTCTCGATCGAGTGTGAACACCCCACGAGCTATTTGAACTTCTACTTTGACATCTGTTGCCCCATAGCCACTATGTACATCAATCCCGCCAGATTTTCTTCTCCTACACTGAAGACCCTCAAAAGAACCAAGGAATGGGCATACAAAAATCGTGATCGACCTTTAGTTAAACAAACGTCAGTGCTGATCAAGAATGAGATCCCAAATCTTGACAAACTCTACACTGAAACCCTTCTCGATGACCGTAATTGCAAGCAAATCAGGAGCGCCATGAAAAAACTCTGTGGAACAAAAGTCAGACTACACGGGTCCCAACCCACAACAGATGAACTCAACTGCATGTTTTTCACGTCAACTGAACATGAAGTATCGCATCCTTATTTCCAATCAGTTGATCATCGTGAAGTTTCACATGTCAATTCAAATCAGGTGCCTAAAAATATCAAGAGCTTCCGGTCCTGAAGGACTATGTTCAGTCGTCCTCAGGGAATGTGCGCATTATCTGGCCGAGCCACTTGCCGGTGTTTTCAACCGTTGCTTCTAGGAACAAAAAATTGTCGACTGCTGGAGATCTGTGCGTATTACACCAGTCCCCAAAAAATATGCTGGCAAACTGCGACCAATCGCCTGTAATTCTATTTTGCTAAACATTTTCAAAAAGTTTATGCTCAGTAACATTATTCCCAGTACTGGGCAGCTAGATGGAAACCAATTCGCTTATCGCAAACAACATTCTACCTTAGGTGCTCTCGCTCATTTGGTAAACTCAGTTTTACGATCCCTAGACATACACGGCAGGGTATTTCGTGTGTGTTTCATCGACTATAGTCACGCTTTTAACTGTGTTGACAGGAGCAGGCTTTTGTCTCTACTCCAGGGTGTTGCATTGTCCGTCTCTCTACTCCAAGATTATTTTGCTGGTAGAACACAATTCACAAAGTTTCTTGGAAAAACCTCTGACTCCCTACCAGTCAACTCAGGGGTGCTCCGGGAATCACTTCTGTCCCCCTTTCTTTTCTCTTTCTTTATTCGTGATCTTCCCACTAACCCAAATGATCTTCATATGAAGTATGCTGATGATGTCACAACTGGTTCCAAATTCCGAGGTGATTTCCGCTTCTCACATCTTCAAACCAGTTTATCTGCCTTAAACTTATGGTCTTCGTCTTCTAAGTTATCTCTCAATGCATCTAAATGTAGCGATGTCACCTTTTCTCTCGCCAGAGGAGAACGGCTTTATTCTTTTGAAAGAAATTGTTCTGTACTCTATGTTAACAACCAGCCTGTTCCCCCAGTAAACTCTCTACAGTACCTCGGTGTCCCTGTCTACCAAGATCTCATCTGGACCTCACATTTAACTCCTACTTTTGTAAAGATTCGACGGTTGTGTTTCTCTATTACCCACTTGCGTTCTTTGAAAGTTCCACTGTATTTACTAACCCGATTTGTATATTCCTGTGTTGTTACTCATCTTCTTTACTGATCCTCAGTTTTATTTGCCGATTTTCGAGCTAATGGTTACACAATTCTACGCCGGTTTATTAAAATTATTTCCCGTACAAGCGGTATTCCTTATTTACACTCGCTTAACTTTATCGCCGATAAACATTTTACTTCTTGCGATAACTTCTGTAACAATATTCTATCAGACATCACTCACCCATTACACACAGAACTTAAACAATGCATATTCACTTCTATAACAAGATGTCGTTATAAACTGATGTATGCTCGTACCACCACCTATCGTTTGTCCGTCATCCCCTATCTTTCGAGAGTTCTGGCTCAAAAGGCATCCGTTAGAGAGGACTTTTTGAAATTCCTACTCAAATGATATTCATTTTTGAACTTTTTACTCCATATTTCTTTGAATTGACGATGCTGTTTTCTTTTCTCACTTTTTCTGTGACTGTATGCGACGATAAATGTTCCGGGAATGCAATAAGCTGTGAGCCCATCCATTAGGATGAATAAAACGATTTTTGATTCGACTTGACTTGACTTTGGTTCGAACTTTTCATCTTGTCGATCAGAACTTTTGTTCTCATCTTGTTTGTTGTTTAGCTATCAACTATGGAGATTTATTCGTGGCTAGTTTCATACACCTCAATACTTCTTTACCGATATAACTATATATACGGAAATGCATGATGCGATATGTGAAAATGAAATGCCCTCACTTTGCCTCATATTGGTTCACTGCAATGATGTAACTTCCCGTAAACATTTGAGACTAGTTCATCCTTACCCGGGATCGATAACATTAAGGGCAGTAAAAATAGACCGCACATTTAATAACGATGGTTCTCTTCAAGGTCACTTTCAATCTTAGTTTTTGGACGTGCATGATCAAAGCACCAAGCTGGCCTTGAGAATTAACTTTGTTCTGATGAATTAGAGGTACAGTAGCCTCTGTGAACCTGTCCTTGGTAGATTGAAAATTGTTTGCATTGTCATTTTGGTGGATTGAAGTCTTGTGTTGAAATTGTGAAAAGTACAGTAGCTTCAGTGGGATTCGAACCCACGTATGGACACCGCTGATGCGTTTTTACAGTGCGCGCTCTACCAGCTTAGCTACGAGGTCGCATCAACAGTACTGATCTTTTCTTATTCCGCTACCTGGTGGATGCCATATGCCTCTGTAAATTGAATGGGTGATTTGTATGTGCAAAGATCAGTACTATTGGTGTAGCCTCCTGGCTCAACTGACAAAGCGTGCGTTGGGTAAAAGCGTAGGGGGCGTCCATGCGTGGGTTCGAATCCCACCGAGGTTACTGAAAATTTCACAGTTTCAACATAGGATTAAAAATTATCAGGAAATAACTGTAATCGATTGCTCTCCTGACCTAATCACATGTACATGTGACAAAAATCGGTATCACAATTGGGGAACTTCATCTTCAAGACCCGAGTGGCATATGCCAGACAGCAATGGCTTCTCTGTTGAAATGGTATTTTACTCAAGCAAACACGGCACCAAATTGCGATCAGTTGTGCTTTAGGATGGTCACTTGACATGTGAAAGACATCTATCGGCCCAAGTTTGGTGACCTCTACATTTTCCCAGTTTGATGCAACTAGAATGGGCTGAACGGCTAGGTAACACCAACACAAGTCATCACCGTTGTTTATTAGGTTTTCTTAGAAGAATACATTGTCATAACTACACCTTTTCTCAATGAGCTTTAGCCTTGATCCGTAATCATTTAGCCAAAACCCGTAATTCTCTAGCCTCGACCGGTAGACCTTGACGCCTAAACTTTAGTCATGCCGCTGTAGGCGAGCGGTTCAGATCAAATGTAACACAAACGGTGTATTGTTTTGCATTCACAAACCCTGTCATGAGTCAAAAAGTGATACAATAAAATAGGAAGGCTTCGGCAAGGTATCTCCACTAAAAGTGAACACCGTTTTTGAAGGGGTGGACACAACCAGTTCGAGGCTAATCAACACCGCTCACAAAAGACAGCCGCTCGAGTACACCCATTTTCCATCAAGCCTTAGACAAAACCGGTCATTCTTGAGCCACAACCGTCATAACTATGTCAATTGTTACAGCGTTAAGAAATTGATGATAGTAATGAATCAATGTGAAAGGACTGAGAGTCGAGGATAAACCATCACAGGGGTTTTGGCTTAAGCTTGATGGGAAAAACTGTAATCAGAAAGCGCCTAAAAAATGAGAGGTTAATAATGAGCCGGCTCTCGTAAATTGCAAATATCAGATTTCAACAATCCCTTTCAAATTGTACACAACCATCCCAGTTCAGGTTCATGCACTCATGCACGATTTTGTTATAAATCTGTTTTTTTTAGTACACACATGAGTATCAATTATCGCTTTCGCTTCTGACACAAGCATTGGAAATTTAGAAGAGAGACAGGTGAAATATGCCATTCACCGTTCTGTGGCCTTGACTCTTAACAAACCCTTCCTAAAGACGGATTTCGTTGTGTATAGAGCAGATGAAGCGTAAACTGAAAAACTGGAAAGCATTGTACAGCTGTTTCGACCTAGTTTGATTTCATCAGCAGGGCTAATTCATCGACCCAACTGGGGATGAAACCCGGGAACTCACAGATAGGTCACGAGCATGCTATCCACTCCACGATCGGGTAGCTGATCAGACCCGCAACAAGCTCGTAAAGATGGGTTGTGCTGTACTGTATAAATAAAAACTGAAAAGCGGTCTGATCAGCTGTCCCCGGGGTGACTGAATGGGTAGTATGTATGCATTCTACCTGTGAGACCCCTGGTTCGCTCCTCAATTAGGTCGATGGATTCGCGTACTAATGATAAGGCCCAACCAAGTCGAAGCAGCGGTCCAGTGCTTCCTAGCTTTTCAATTCACGCTTCATTTGTTCCATACACAACGAATTCCCTGGTTCAAATTGAATCAAATGCCTTCATTACTCTTATGAAACCCTTCCAATTTGCATTATCGATAAGTGGTCGGATTTGAACATGTACCTTATCGTGTCTATTTCTTTTGGTTCTCCGACTGAGAACGAATTCGACTCCTTTTGTAGGATAGAAGCTTATTCCATTGTTGTGCATGTATGAGGCATAAGACGGTTTCCAACATTCGTCTACTGGCTCAGTATGGGCGACATGATAATTCATTTGGGTCGCGTGTGTGTGTAATTGCAATCAACTCAAGGCGATCGGGTATTTCTCTCATAGTATTATTATTTTATCATTATTATTTTTATTATTAAGATATGCGTTCATCAGATAAGGTCATCATGCTGTTCTTTGCTAAAATGTATATCGCACAAGCCGTTTCACTTAAGTAATGCTTTTTATCATAGCTACGTAGTCAATCGTCTGACGCATGAACCGTGTTCCGGGCCCACCAAGGTGAACATTCTTATCACTGTTTGCATGCAAATTGTTGTGGTGCCAACATACCTAGGAACCGGAATGACCTCGAAATGAAAATGATATATCTCATTCTGTGCGGCCCGCGAGGGACCGAATAGGTTTGATCATCTCTAGTTGTGAACACCTGGTCAAGTTCTATCCCCATGCGCGAGCTATCTAGCGTGTTAATCAAGCTCCCGAGAGAGTCTTTGCGTCAGTCATACGAGGCCGAATTCGGTTGACACACCCAATAAAATTGCATGTCTGTCGTAGTTTTCCGCCAGAGACAAATACGAATATACTCAAGTGTTCGAAAAGAACAGCACAGTTAAAGGCGTGCAACGTGAGGATGCTCAATTAACTTCCTGTCGTGATTCACTGCCCTTGAAAAATTATGGATTTATCTTGGATGGTTTTTCCCCAAACAATGACACAAAAGTTTTTAAAGAGCAATCCTGATCAGAATGATTTTGAGTGAGTTATGAACATGAATGGTCGATGGTGATGGCCCGATGGTTTAAGTAGCTTTTGGTCCTAAGGTGTGACCTTTGTCGTCATCATCGAAATTTGGTGGCATGCATCTTCGCCATCATCCGGCTTGATACAACGCCTTTTGCTAAAGGGTCTTTCTACAGTTCCAACACTCGAATCCCTTTGGTTGATTATACTGAACATCATACATAAGTGGCAGATTCTCGTGAGTATGGGGTTGGTCTATTCTGCCAATCATTCTACAGTGACGTATGGTGTCAAAAGCTCGTCACGTGGAATCACTTGTCGTAGCCATTTAAAACACGACCAATTCAATCCACAGAAATGTCTCCTTGTTTGGTGCGGCAAAATAAAACCTGTAACTATGCAAGTTGAACTATGGTTCAAGACGATTCCGTTTCTGACACACTCAGTGCACGTACGTGTGTTATTTTGCTGATATCAGAATCCAACTGAATTCAGACGATTTATACCTTAAATTGCATGATAGACTGGTGAAAAAACGCTCGATGTACACTACTTAGTGTAGTCCTGTGCGTGTGTTTGTGTGTGTGTGTGCGCGCGCGCGCGCACTTGACACCTGTTTACAACTTATCTATTCCCAAAATCCCTCTAATCCAACCATAAACATTGACATTTATCTCAAAAACCACATTCGCGGTAGAAATGCTAATTAGATCAATAGTCTAAAGTAGTCAGCAATTGCAGATCACATCTTTTTAATTCAGGAGAGTGTCTGGTATTGCTTATTGAATTAAATCTATATTGTTTGACTACCAAACTGTTGAAATCGCAATAGTAATCAACGTAGAGTGTTTTGAAATACGGATAGAATTTACTAATGCTTCTGTTCTTTCCAATTGTCATAGGTACTAGTTGCACACATACACGTACAGAGAAGATTACTATAGTAAATTGATTTCAGGCTGAGTGCATCAGAATATTATTAAGTTATGCAATCTACGCCTTTTTTAATCCATTTATCTTTATGTAAGCAGCCGTATTCAAGATAACATAGTTCACAAAGAAATGGGAACCGTGAGGGTTGATGTCGGGTCGCTTTGTTTATCTCTGGATTAAAGCTATGGAATTTTTGGGGGACAAGTTTATTGCTGACTCGTTATTACACAACCTCCAGTACTGAACACCAGAGAGAATAAACCCCATAGTTTAGGTATCCGGTGGTAATCCAAGCACAGGAGCTTAAAGTGGCGAACCACCCAAGGCAGGGTTTCGAGCCAGATGACATAGAACTTGTCTGCCACCGAAGTTATGGTAATGGTGGATTTCAAACCTCGGATCGCGTAACCCCGAAGCACGCCGTTCAAGGCTATTGAAACTGTATAAGCTACATTTTCTGCACCGCTGGTTTCTGTGAACTAGAACGTTCATATTCTTACTTGTTGTGTGAGGGAAGTGAAGGTTTCTATTCACGCATGTGGTATAATTCATCGTGTACAGAGCAAATGAAGCATGAACCAAAAAAGCTAAGAAACATCGTACAATTGTTTTGAGCTGGTCGTGTGATATCCGCTACACGATCACAAAGATGGATTCGCCTATATCGTGTGCAGATAAAATACAGTGTCCAGTAGTTCGTTTGACCTGTGCTACTCTGTTGTGACGATGGAACAGAAGTGCTGTCGCTGTGTCACCAGTTAGTAACTATTAACGGAAACTTCGTTATGCGTTCTGACACTTCGCACGTGGTTATGCCACCGGGTGAACTGTAGTTTTATAAGTAGCAAAAACTATCTAATTTCTATTTCTATTGTCTCTCCTGTACCAGTAAGATTGGAAACCTACCCGATCCTGTAGCAGCAGTACACTCTTTGAGGTTGCAAATTACCTGTCGAAAATAGCTAAACAAACATGTAAATGAACCAGAAGCACTTTTTGTTTGACAGGACCTTCAATCCGCAGTGCAATATTATCTGCCCACTCCACATTAGACCTCCAGTTGGTTACCTGGTAGAACATTACAACTGCTATACTCGAGTGAGATCATTTCACAAATCATGTTTGTTACAAAGTTGAAGAGAAATGAGGTGAGGTCAGGAAGGCCTGACCAGCATTAATTTCTTTGGTGAGCTCTGGCAAAAGATCCCTAAGGTTGTACACGATTTTGTCTGTTTGTATGCACGGATCGCAGCAGAAAAACAATCTATTTACGCAGCACAGTCTAAGGAAAGGCAATACTAGACAGAGTAAAATGTGTTTGGCTGGGTCAAACGCAGCTTTCAGTTGGTCTAAGTAAGGGGTATCGCCGTTTAAGAAATTGTCCCAGGGAGGGAAATAGAATCCCTCCCTTCTCGGCACACTCCAAAACCAAACTGATTCTTCTGCGTACACTTGTCGCGTCCGGCAAACGATCAATGAAACATGATAATAGAGATAAGCTTTAAGACGATATTATTCAACCTAAAATAGAGTCTACCCCATTTCTTTTAAATCAGTAAAATCATTTGTTTATAACTTCCGTTCGAAACTTGTTCGCCTTCCCGTACTACACTTAGCAGTCTTAATAACTCTAAAATGGTTGGGTACTGTTTGTCTGGTCCACGGCACCTATAAGTGATGAGATACCTTATCCCCTGGGTGATCACTGCAAGTGAACTGAAATTGATTGGAAGATGATGTTGACAAGTCCAAGNAAGTCCAAGGACCAAGGAGCAGTTTTCTCCATTAAACTAGGCTTTTCTGCCCGCTATTTATAACAGTCTTAGGCTCTTGGTGAGCTCGATTTTAAGGTCCTAGCAGGTATAGTTGTCATCTTAGGCATCTGGAGAATGGTTTTCTGTGAGCGTCCAACCGAGAGTGAGAGGTAGAAGAAATCCATTAGTTGTCTTCAAATTGGTTGTTGTATTTTTGGTATTTTTGAGAATTGATCTCACTGTTTATTTTGGCGGTCCAGTGGTGGTTGAAGGGAGAGACTATCAGAGAGCAACGATTTGATGGCCGATTTTCAATTTTCACCCATATTCAACTGTTGGTATAAGTTTTGGTCATTTACTACGAGTAGACAGAGTCTATCTCGTACCGTATTCATGCCCATGGCAGTTCTGAATATATCATCGCCAGCGTTAACGGACGAGAGTGTTATTGATTTGAGTCCTCCGGTGAGAAGAATGGGAAAATTCCCACGAAAAGATGAGGAAAGGAGATTTCCAAATGGATGCTTGAGACTTCAGGTGACAAACTTCACGATAACCTATCACGATATTCTTTTATAGAAACCTTAACCGGAGTCTTTAACACAAAATTCTGACGCACAATCCAGTGGTCAAAAATTCGACGCGGGAATGTGAATGAAGTAGTCATGTGGAGGATTTTGCAAACCTGCTAACTGCTGCCTCGGAGATTCCATTTCAAGCTTTTCCCGCACACACACATTGATTATCGGTCCAGCGTTTGAATGGACACTTAGGTTTATGCATCAATTGAGATAGGTGGAAGGTGGACTCTCAGGGGATGGGGTATTTCGGAGACAAGCCAGCCCCGAAAAATTATTACTATTATTCTTTATAATATTTTTCAAGGATTATACACCACTAACCTCACTCAACAAACGCGATATTAGGACAAACTATTTTAAGTTTAATAACAACCAATAAGGAATTTTTGTCCTAGTGTTCATATACTACTTTTAATTATTGTGCATTATTTTGGTTGCTGAGATAAAACTTGTGTGGTGAGGAGAACGGCACCACAGTGGAGCGAGTGGTCCTCTCGTGGCTCACATTGTCGGAATCAGACCGAATTGGAATTGAGATACATTACCTATCCGAAAGCTTGATCAGAATCAGTCTCAATCGGGAACTACACAATAATTGAGTCATTGATTCAATTGGTATCAATAGACAAATTATACGTGACTGTATTTGAACGGTGGATAGGTGTTTGTAATGTTCTGCAAACCAACAGCAATGACGATCTTGCTGTCACTGCTTATCAGACCATATTGCTTGAAATAGTATGTATGCGTACTTTGGACTGTGTATCCTGTGTGTTGCCCAGAGAGGTTCGCTTTCTTTTCCCGTCCATAAAATTGAGTCAAATCCCTATCCGCCTTACACATTCTCACTTATCTTGTATGCAATATGAGTTTGGCAGCGATCGCTTCACTGTATTACACTGTACAGGATGATGATGATGATGATGATGATGATGATGATGATGATGATGATGATGATGATGATGAATGTTCTGCAAAACCGAAATATTACTCTTGGAAGAATAACGCTGAAAACCCATAAAAGTTGTTGCAAGAGTTCTAACCTATTGGCAGTCTGGCTCAATGGAACACTCCTTTTGTTTCCAGAATTGTCGCTTTTATTTTGTCTTCAATAGTCCTGGACTGATGCTAATTCAAACTGTAATAACTATCACACGAGGCGTCAGTTTGGAAAAAAAAACAGTTCAGAAACCTCGAAAATGCCAGTGTTTAGGAACAGACTTGAAGTTCTCTAGAGATGCATACATAAGAAAACACGACCAGATCAAGGACACAACAAGTTTGTATTATTCATAAACTGAAAGTTCGCAGTTATCAAACCTACCACAGGAATCGAACAATCCTTAACGCACTTGGGGACGGAAACACTGGAAAGCTCTAAATATCGATTGATTGAGAGGAAACCTGCTCACCCTCCCTCCCCCCCTCCGACGCGGTTCAACCACGAATAAAACCAGAAAAAAACTTCCTTAATTTATGTACGTTCAAACAGCTGTGATATAGTTAATGGCACTTGATGAACCAACATTATGTAACCGCAATCAAAACTTATAACACCCTCAGCGTGCATCTCAACTCTACAAGTCACGAAGACAGTAAATGTAAAGAACACGTATATATGAAAAAATAAAAATAGTTCAATGTAAGACGTTTCTAGCCTGCAAAACCTCATGTGTCTAGACCGTCCCGTTTTAACTCTGTTGTACAAGGGTCAGAACGCTTCAGAAATGTTTACGATCTGATTCTCGTCGACAGGGTGTACCATGACCGCACTTGTGACTGACTTAATGATTCAACTGCTCAACCAGTGGTGCTGTGCACTCAAGCACTCAAGCCCCCACATGGTCGTACTGCTGACAAGTGACTCGTTATGAAATACCGGAACTAATGACAACTGGGGACCAATTATGATACAAACTGCCGAATACATACTTGCCCGTTTCCCTCTTAAATTCTTAAATGTTACTGGTCATATATATTGCTTTGTAATGACATGATTAGGACATGTTAAAAACGAGCTTGTTTGCCTAGTTGTGCTCTCATTATGTGCTCTGTGGGACCGTTTAAATAAAATGCGATCAATCATCACGGATATCAAATAGACTTACAGAATAGTGGATTCAGTGAGTTGCCATTTTGGTTGACAATGCTATTTCCAATCGCTTGTTACACTTGATTGGACAGTGGTGGCCTTTAGTGAGTAATCAGACAGAAATCATGCATTCCTCCGTGTACTTCTCCTCAGGCTATTTACATCTAGCCACGCACAAACCGTTTCTCTAATTCCGGATAGTTCCGGAACGGATAAACGGAGAACAAAACCAATTCGCAGGCGAGTCAGTCCCAGAACAGAACACACCATTACCAGGACGGTTCACAGGAGAAGATCTCCTGATATCATGAAATTTGAATTCGAAACCTGAGTTCCATAAAGTCAACCTTCGATTTACTATAGCTCAGAAATAACAACGATGCAGGGCGATTTCATAAAGGAATGGCTGATTTAAGGATGTGGATTCATACAGAAAGTATGTGCATACACACATACACACACACGGAACAAACCGTGTCCCCCAGAAATATTTGCCTTTAAATGATAGTGGGTGGAAAATTGACCTGATCGTAGAATGTAATACAAATAAATCAAACCGCTTTTCAAAACCCATCCTCCCATGCCGCTCGTGTTTGCCCATGTCTACAGTCAATGGAATGCAGAAAGAAAACTTACCGGATAAGCACAAACTGATGAGAATGTACACAAACAGAAGAAGAACATGCATTTCCATATGAGGTTCCTCGATGTTCCGTTAACGAAATGCCGTGTGCCGTTTCGGACAACACATGCTTTTCACTCCTTCCTCGATAAACCCAGTCCCATGTGCTTGTGCTTTTATGCTCAATCACACACGATCTGAGGGGCGGCTCGGAAAACCCGCTGGCTGATGCGAGTGGTGTCTGTATCTGTGTGTGTGGGGGGGTGCGTGCGTGCGTGCGCACAACAGGCCAACTTGCGCCAATCACTTTGCTTATATTTAATAGCCCGTAAATTATGTATGCACATTTTCCGTCCACATGCCTATTTGTGTACGGTCTCATGCGGCATAGTCAATCAGTGTGTGCGTGTGTGTGTGTGTGTGTGCGGTCGCACAGTTCGATCGATGCTCATTCTGAATAATTTGTCTCACAAACCCAGACAGTTATCCAAACCTCCCACCAGTGAACCAGTTGACCTGATCCGCAAAGCCATCAAATCACGTGTTATTCGAATCGCACTCACCAGGTCAAGAGAGGTGACCATTTTACCCAGATTTGGACAAATCACCTGGTGGTGGTGGTTTGTGTGTGTGTGTGTGTGTGTAAATGTGTTCTGTGGCAAAAAATATAATTGACCTGATCGGTGCAGGTAGGTACAGGACAGCATGACCCCAATTCAACTCATACTCAATTAAATACAGACTGTGACAAACTTCTATAGACAAGAGTCACATATAAGGTCGGCTTAAGTGATAACTAATTGAAACATATCTCAGTTTCACAGGAACATATACGAACCGCAGGTATACAACTATCAGTTATTTGTCTGGGCAGTTACAGTTACTGAAGAGTGAATTGGTGTTTTGTCACCTAGACGTAGATGCATAGATTATAAGTTATTTAGTAATTGAACTGAATTAATTGAACGATTGATTAGCTGACTGTGTTGTATTGATCGTTTTACATATTAAAATTCCGGTCGGGGAATGACTTCATAGATGATCGAATTGTTTGTTCCTTTGTTGTCCAATCAAATTTTGATTGTTCGAAATAAGTTTACAACTCATAATATCATTCCAATCGAATTTCAATCGGATTTCAGATTATTTCATGTGAACAATGGAGGATTTCAATCAATTTCAAAGGAGAAATTTGTCGTCTTTACGGCAACTGAATGGTGAACTGAAAAGCTAGGAAGCACAGCTGGACACCTGTTTCGACCTGGTTGGGTCTCATCAGCAGTGCGCGAATCCATCGACCCAACTGGTGATCGAACTCGGGACGCAGTATACTACCCACTCGGCCACCCCGGGGACAGCTGATCAGACCGTTTTTCATTTTCCACTCACGCGATGTGGCACAATGCATTTTTACGAGCTTGTTGCAGGCCACGGAGAAGGTCGAAACAGCTGTTCCTAGCTTTCCAGTCCAAGCTTCATTTGCCATACCCACGACGAATTTCTCCTTTCAGAGTTCAGATTAGCTGGGATGTTCTAATTCACCACATAAGACCCTGCTCGTTCAAATCCGCCTGGGGCTACAGTTGCGTTGTACTACCTTTGTACTGATTCGATCACACACATGCATCAGTTAAACTAATATGAGTATATTACTCACTTGCCTTAACAGAAAAATCTATCAGGACAATAATCCCTAGCAGGATTTTGCATACCCTATGTACTTTGTTTGATCCTCAATTATTTGTATACCTCTACCTGGGATAACGGTGAACGGGATGTCGTTTGGTAGCAGTATGTGATGTTCACCAATTTCAATTTTCAAACTATCCACAATGATGCACAACTGAAAAAGCAAAGTGTTCCTCAGTCCCTCAATTTATTTCTATCTCATTGTAGAATTCAAACTTAGAATCGATAATTTGTGAATCACCAGTGTAATTAATGCCCATATTTTCTTCCTGGCCGGCGTATTCCATATCGGCAAATCTCACTCATTCACTGGTTCAACTCACTTTCACATATATGGAGCAGTATCGTCTGTCATATACTAAGTATTCCCTAGGAACCGACTGAGTCCATGTTTTTACCGTTTGTATTAAATTGTGGTAACCTTGTAACCTTGATGTTCGATAATCAACAAATAGCAGTAGACCGTTGGTTCACCTTTGTTCGGGATCGTTAGTTGTAGCCCTAATGGGACTCGAACCGTAAACGTACGAAATGGTCTGTACATTCAACAGTCAACCATGATCAATTGGCTACACTAGCTGATAATTGTATCTTTCAGATGAGTCTCATAGATTTTGTGAGTATTCAGCAGTTTGTACGATCTTTTGTGGGTGTGTATGTGGGTTTCATTTACAAGAAAAGCGTTTATTGCCTAAATGTCTCTTTTCACTTGCAAAGAAATTCTGTGTCTGTTTCTGTTTGTGTGTGCATTATGATCATATTTCTATCTCGGAAGAAGATACTTGAACAAACATGAATTGATCATTCTGTTCAGCTCTGGTATAAGCTGGTTGGCACAGTGGTAATACACACAATGTGTCCTGAATTCAAATCCCGCACGGGATGATGGATATACACTACTGATGAGCTTCAATGAAAACGAAACTGCAGTCTGTAGCGCTTCCGAGTGTATGGTTGACTGGAAGAGCCGAGGAATGCGCATAAGGGTGAAATCTAAAGGATGGTCTTCATCCAAAATCTTGTAACTGTGGTGATACCGGCCTGCGAGATTACGCATACCCTGGAGTGACGCATAACAATTTTTGGACAACTGTGATCAATCAAGCCTCACAGGTGACGTCAGCAACGCGTGTGCGTGCCATAGCTTCTGGACTACATGCCACAGGTCGATCGTATCCTCCAATGAGAACCCTTACGGCCCAGATAGAAGCTGAACAACGGCAGAAATATTAGAACGCTATTGGCAGAGGCCCGGATGACCAATGTGCTTGTTTTGTACGTTATTTAATCTCTCTTATTTCGTTCAATAAACGAACTACTCCTCCTATGGCCTTTTCCTTGCGTCTCAGTTACGAGGGATATTGCATGCAAGTGTCAGTTTGGTCCAGTGCTTACGTGACCTCCGTGACTGCTAATCAGTGACTCGTATTCCGTGATTCGTATTTCGTGTTCATCATGTGCTACTACTACTACCATTACTACAACTACTACAATAACACTTTCCCATACAACATTCATAAGGGGCTGACGAAGTGGCTACTTTTAGGAGATAAACAATAATAGATGGGTGGCAGCGCGTAGGTCAGATATGCTTTATAGGGTGGTGGTGGCCAAGTGGTTACGTCACCAACTGGTAACCTGCACGTCCCGGGTTCGAATCGCTCCAACGCCGGCCGTCTTCCCAGGCAGCCTTTATGTGACCGCCCCCCCCCCCCTAAATGAATGTTGACTGTATAGTTGTATATTCAACAGAATAAAAAGGAAATAAAAGAAGACATTTACATTTACATAGTTGATAAACTGGTAGGAACAAAAATGAGCAATCTTTAGCATTGATTCGGTTCATTTGGGAAAGAAAAACTGGCTATCGACTAATCTGTGAATTTCGACATGTACAAGACAAATAGAGCATGACCGGAAAAGTTAGGAGTCCCTGGACACCGGTTTCGATTCAGTCGGCTATCATCGGCCATGGGAATGCATTTGTCCAACTAACAACGTGACTAAATGATTGTGGTTGGTAATAAAAACCTCAGTGTTATGAATATTAATTAACATCACAATTATAAAATTTCACTACCCGGGTGTTAGAAACAAGATTCACCAGGATTCGATGAGAGAATGTATGAAATGGTGAATAATTCTAAACGTGTCAAATACTTTGAAAACTTCAAATTTGTGGAATAACGAACTATGATTGCCCCTGGGGAACGAACTTCAGAAGCAAATTCGACTTGGACTGACCACCGTCCGTCAGATTTACCCTTGCGTGCACAATCCTCACCGCATCCAGTCAACCATACTACCTACCTACCTTCCGACTGAATGAATTGAGGATTGAGTCTAAGGCTGCGGTCTGAAGGGTGACCAGTCCAAACCAGTATCTCACACCACAACTGAGAAGTCACCGAGTGGCACGAATACGAATATGTTTTATTTAACAGGCACCCGGAAATAGAAAAGTTTTCGATAGCAGAGAATGAAAAAGGGAACAGTTTTAAACATG
>UZAN01040429.1:58699-71445 GCA_900618425.1 Echinostoma caproni | reverse complement strand
GTAACACCATTTCTATAGGTCGAAGTGCAATTTGAAGGAACCTTGTTAGAAAAATGTTATAAAGCATGTTTGTAGTAGCCGTTTGCGATGCACTACTGAGGAAATGGGAGTATCCGCAACATTCTGAACAACTCTATCTACGGATTATAAACTAATAATAAAGATCGCTGCTCTAAACACACATCCAGGCTTGTTTATTTTTATTTGTAAAAAAATACTCACTTCAGTATAAATTTTGTTACCTATACGAACCATCTAGTGTCTCAAAGTGATCCCTTGCATCAATTTCGAGCTGTTGTCAACGGT
Organism: Echinostoma caproni; assembly: GCA_900618425.1. NCBI lineage: Eukaryota > Metazoa > Platyhelminthes > Trematoda > Plagiorchiida > Echinostomatidae > Echinostoma > Echinostoma caproni. Next base: position 71,139 of record UZAN01040429.1, on the reverse strand, counting down.
GAAGTAAATAGTGTGATCTGAAAGGATGTATAGAATAAAGCAACCTTTCTAACCTGTTTTTTGCTCACCAGAAGTTCGAATCCCTTAACTCAATTAGAGATTGNTTGAACTCTGGACCTCACGGGTAGAATGCAAGTAAACTACTCCGTTGAGCACCTGACAGTCCATTTTCGTTTTTTCGATACATGTTATAGCACAACCCATACGTTCGAGCGTGTTGTGCGCATACTCGCTGGCTAATTTCAGTTTTCGTCTCTTGAGTTTTGACTTCATTGAAACCCTCCCAATCCAGACTATTTATAACACGAGAGCAGTGGGGGTATTTGATTTGAGTGAAAATTAGTCCGAGGTCTGATGCCCGCACCAAGCCTGTAAAAATGGTTCAGTTGAGCACCATGTTTACATTTCATCTGTCAGATCAGAACTTACATCCGAATTGGGTAGGTGGATTCACTCTACTGATGAAACCCAAGTAGATCAAAGCCATTGTAAAAGATTTCCTAGCATTGCAGATCATGTTTTGTATGCTCAATGTACCAATACTGTCATGTACCTTTCTATACGCTTTCGGTGTACAAGCTTATTTTATGCGTTTTGAAAAATCCTATCCTTCAGTTACTTTTGAACGATGTTAGAACCCTTGTCACTTGTACTCTGGAATAATCTTTATCAAGAAAACGGAAAATAAACGACGGTTTGACCAGTTGCCAGGTGGCCAAATAGGTAGCATGTTTGCATTCTGCTTGTGAGGTCCCTAGGGCCACCCCTAGTTGGGTTAAATGATTCATACAGCTGATGAGAAACAACCACATCGAAACAGCTGTACTCTGCTTCCCAGCTGTTGAATTTACGCTTCATTTGTTCTATACCCCACAAATTCTTCCTGTGAAACTTTAGGAATATTCGAGGAAAGGGAACAATTCTAGCTGTGGTTCATCACACACTCGCCGAACTGTCAGTCAAAGATATCTTAAACATGGGCAAGATGTTACCCCCTCTATATAGTGGTTTATCTTGGCTTAATCGATAAAACGATCGACTTTCATTACGTCCATGCTGTTAAGTCTTTTATTTGTAACGGAATCTTTATACATTTTTCGTTTAGATTATTCACAGAGCTTCGTTATAGAATGCTAACCATATTTTCAGTGTAGCTCTATCTGCTGATTGCGTTGGTACATTACTCAGATGTTATAGTCACCCATTCATGTCGAAAGGAGTTTTTGTTTCCAGGTTTCAATCTCATTTAATCCTACCCCGGAGTGTAACATAACAAAATGATAAAACTATCGCAGGTGATAAGGGCAACAACACCAAATAACGTGTTCACTAATCTGGGGCTCAAGCACGTTTGACGTCAAACGTCTCAAATGCTTGCAAAACAGTCCCACTGATAATGTTCTGGATGTTATTTTAGTGATTATAAACATCTGACTTTGATGAGCTCAATCTACAGCCCAAGCAGTTATTTTAAGATGTTCGTTCTCATCGATAGATCCAGTTTTGATCAATCAACAAAAACAAAGTGTCCAGAATATAGATACTGTCCAGACTTACTGATATGTCAACTTTATGGGAAGCATCTGTGTAAACAAATGAAGTGGCAAAAATTACTAGGGGTAAGTTTCTCCCAGATGCCAACAATCAAGTAGGAACTTCTTGATTACTGACAACCTACTGTGTATCGGTGCAATCAATAATTACCTTTTACTTTTTGCAGGACGTACTGAGGTTCCAGCGATAAGAACTGCAAACTTTGACTGGTGAAATGGCGTTTCCAATGGCGATTGCAGGCCATCAACTTGGACACCCGCATGATTTTTACGCAGCAGTCAGTTATCTTTATTATATCCTAAACACCCTCGATTGTTCGGAATAAATGAACTTGGATAATGACTGAATAAATTCCGTATTCATTATTTTTCCTTCAATGACCGGTTGTTTTCTTACATCTCGGTTGTGAAATCGGAAACAATTTATACACCGTTCAGTGAGAAGCGTGAGCGGAAAAAGAAATTATGGAAAGTGAAACCAATACTGAGAAAAATGAATATGGTTCACCACAAATTATTCAATTTGCATCTTTCTCACCACATCAAAACTTCATCTTATAAGTTCAATGAAAATGATTGAAAGTTTTACGTTTCACCGGACGCAATTTCGGGGCTTGTGATTTTTTGAAGATCTTATCTTTGTTCTCTCTTTTGACTTCAATTGAGAAAGATAGTTCGGGTGTCTCGGTTTGTGATAAATGTGGCTGTGCATTGCACCTTAGCAATGGGCAGCCGATGTCGGGAAATTACTGAATAAAGATATTTTGGTCGGACGGACTAATACTACTGTAAGGCGAGATGATGAGGAACCAAAGGGGCGGAAAAAAGAAATCCAATTTGTGCTTCAAGTGTTCTGCTCATCATTCTGAGTTGAATATTAATGTTTCTTAACAACGTTTGAAATAATAACTGCAATAATAATAATAATAATAGTAGTAGTAGTAGTAATAGATCTCACACTGATAATAATAACTGTAGTAATAAGTGCATCTGTTATGCGTGAGCAATACATATACTAATCATTGGTACACACCTTAATAAAATTATGAACGTCTCTGATCCTTGATCTANCTTGATCTAACCGCAATCGGAGTGGAATCCGGTTAATCGGTTGTCCAAGTTTGATTCAATTCACAGTCATGAATTTCGGAAGTTGGGAAAACATCTACTGAAAAGATTTCGTTCGATCCTTTATCCTGTCACCTTAAAGTGATTTTTCCGTCTGCTTGCTTCTGTGATCGAGTTACAAATAGCGCTGATCAAAACAAATGGATCAATTGCAGTCATTATTTTTGCATTCATCGAAGGCAATAGTTTCCCGCTGATATCTACATCAATACATGACCGGAAACTTCACCTGGCATTATCCATCCCGTTTGCCTTGTAAACGGAACTGCGTAACGTTTCACAAATGCTTTCTGCTTTCTTTAGATGGCCAACATTAGCTAGTTTAGTTTTCCCTAGGATGAGCAATCGTGTTTTTGGTTTTCAAGGGGTTAATGATTCTCAGGAAATATATCACACATGTTGTGGTTCGTTTATCGTATATCATGATTATCGGTTATCCGATTTCTAGGATAAAGTGAGTAATGACTGAACAGTTTCATAGAGCACGTTTTAGATAAAACACAGTGGAGAAAAAGCCAAATTGAGTGATTTTCAATGGCGCTTATACATTGATTGCTACGTATGACATTCATCAATAACGAAAGCCTTTTGGAGGGATGAACATTTGCTTTTTGTACAACACTTTTCTTGATAAATGTTATTTTGATACGTTATCACGATCACTGAAAACAATGTTTATCGTGAATTTGTATTTTGTCTGAATTAAAAATGGACTGCTCATATTTGAAGGTGCTCAGGTGTTCACGTTTACGCACAGATGTTAAATGGTTCACCGGAATCGTCCTCAATGATTTGGTCAGGACCTGATAGGTAAATGTTTTTGGATACGATAAGAAAGCCATCTACACTCACGTTGCTATGTTTAGTTCATTTGTGATTGGGAACTTCTCAGGAACTATCCCAATTATTTATTTTTGTGGAAAATGTCTCAGTAAAGTTATTACATTTCGTTACTTATTCCTCATTAGTTAGAATGCAGCGTTGTGATTCAATACACGAAATCATTTGACAGGATTTCTTTTCAAGTATTTGGAACGAAGTGTATAGTATAGAATGACTTCCGAGGTGAAACGAACCAAACGGAAAACATCGCCATTGTTACCATTTTAATTGCACTCCATATCCGATGATTTCCTAATTACACGTGTTTGTTATTCTGAACGTGCCACCTTAGCAGGATCCCTTAGACAATAACTTTGTGATTTGTCATTCATTTGTGATTGTTACGCGTTTCAGAATACCAATTGCAAAGCGTATAGATGTGGACGATTATTAATTTCCATATGGGAAATAAACCCAAACGCCTTCTTTGCTTACTGTTTAACAAGTTGTATGTTTCATTTGAGTAGTATATTTGGAGTTCAAATTAAAATATTTATTATGGGAAAAAACATACAAACACTTCACTTATCAAATCCCATAGGGTGCCTACACTGTGAGTGGAAACATTAAAATATATTTTAAAAAAATTATTGCATACCCATGCACATTGGCTTTGTCTCTCAGAGTCTCACAAATCAAACAATCATTCTGGTGGACAGTTGATCGAGCATTAGAAGCGTTAGATTCATTAAAATGTGAACCTTTTGAGCTTCCTCAGTTTTTGCTCAGATTTCGTTGCTTTTCCTCTACAAAAATACTCATTAGGAACATGTAAATGATCAAGTGAACCAACCATTCTTGTCTTCACTCATGCTTGTCAAGGATGTCGCTATATATCTACTCTGAATTTCAAATATACTTATGCTTCCTAAGAAACAAATAACGTGCAGCACCTGAAGATAAAAGTTATCATTTAAGCCCTTATCCAAGAGCCTAAATCGATGCACATCTGAGGCAACGTAGATGGTTCCCTATTAAGAATATTACTTATGATTAACTAGAAAAAGGCGGGGTTTTATAATTCACCGAAGGATGAGAACATTCTAGAAGTAAATATGTTTCCACTAGATAAACTTAAAATGTCTGAGGCAATGATTTCTTGAATAAACACAGGTTTCATATGCAGACATGTTGATGTAGCACTTCTGTCACAAAGGTTATATTTGCCAGCTAATTGAACGTTCTTTTTCAGTTAATATATATGTCATACATATATATATATGTATATATACATCATCGAACTCGAGGGCTAGATATGCGAGAGGCCTGGAAGTGGAACTATTACGCAACCGAAACGCTGAGTTTATATATACCCCGTGAAAAACAAACTAACAGGTGAATCTCCAAGGTGGGGACGAATGGTAAACTGTGAGAAAAACACTGGGTATTCTAATTTCAGAATGGATGAGAATCACCTAATCAAAACTGGGTTAAAGATTATATACATTTATGCGCTCTGAACCAGACTAAAAACTGTGACTACCAGAGTGATGCAGTGTTTCGTGGTTTATTTGTATATATGCACCGACAGATATACCCCTGTGTAAGAAGTATCATAAAATCCGTCAGCAGTTCCACTAATCCTGTTCCCAAACCAGTATGATCATTATCATTTTTTAGGTGTCCAATACCTAACCAAAGCAAGAGCTAAAGTGCAAAATATCCTTCCATTGTGCCAGACTGAAACAACAATGTGCCAAATACCATTATCTCCACCGAGATAAAGTTACCGCATGCCCGTGGACTTTGCCCATTGAAATCAATGTTGTATTCGATACACGCACCAACCGTGCTTAACGGGTTCACTTTATCTCGATATATAAGAGATTGAAAACGATCCAGTATGTCCGAACTTCATACAGTGTACCGAAACCCGCAGACTTGGTAAGTTGTTTCTAATCAAATACTCTTGTGGGCTAGTACCGTCCACGGGAGTTTCGGCTTTTGTGGGAATAAACGCATTAGAAATTTTTAATGAAATTGCAGTTCATAAAAGACATAATTTTGCCGTAAACGGGACTAAACAGAATGCATCAAGAAACACCAGCCTGGTTTTGAATGTGTACCATAAGCAAAACCTGGTATATAACACCAATTCGGCATGCGTTCTAATGAAGTTCTATATTGGAAAGGTTGCAAAAACCGTGGGAACGTCGGAATGATAAATTTATATGCATGATGATATTACTTCGACAGATGGCTGGTCTTAGATATAGGTACTATTTTTCATAGTGTCGATGAAGAGGTTCACAGAAGATAGAAAATAATTAAACGAGAACAATGAAGCATGCTCGTTGTGGAATTCCTTCGATGTGAGTGAAATGATTTTTTCCCATTGAACATTGCATTGCATTTAGCGTAAACCCCACGACCACAATAGACGACGAGTACATGAACAGATTGTGGCAACCAATGACGGTCCGGTCTCTTAGAAAAAATAGTATCTGTATCTGAGACCAGCCAACTGTCGACATAATATCATTACGCACAGACATTTTCCATTCAGACCTCCTCGGATGGTCCATCGCGCCAGAAATGATTCTCTACTAACACTTAAACAGCATGCGATTCGTTACTTATCCACCTGTGTTGGTCACATAATCACGTGATTGATCAACTGATCAATCCAACTGGATGTTTCAGCTGCAATAAGACATGTCATATCTGCCCAGCTAACTCCAATGAGAACCCACAGTTTGTCCAGGTCTGTGGGTGTTTAGCATGGACAGTGAACTTCGACTGTGCACAGCAGGAGTGCCATCATCATGCGGCTAGACTACTGGTGACAACAAGCGTATCCTAAACAATACGAACCAGCTGTTAGACAGTCTCCTGATACTATAAGTTATTCCATGTTGTGCAAATCGCAGGAAATGATCCATCCAGATCGCAGAGAGGGTCAGAGAGAGATTCAAATGTTTGAGGTCACTAGTCAGAAGGACAAGACGATGTGAATATCCGTCTACTGCGATGCACCGCTGAAGTAGGGGACCTGAAGAATGCTTGCCAACATAATTCCGATATTCGAGCACTGAATTATCAACCAGAAAATTAACTTATTCAAAGGCTATCCTCATTTTGTTCCTTACTCGACCTGTAAAACTCTCTCGGGAATATTGCAAAAATGATTGATTGGATTGATGCAGAGTATTGTTAAGTTCAAACTGGTCTAAATGTGTGATATACGTCTGAACGTTGCGATTATTCACCTACAAAATTCCAAGATGAACGGTGGGTAATAGAACGAAGGTGCAATGAACAAGCTTCCTCGGTATGGTTACCCATCCAACAAACATTGTGAGGTATAAATTATACCTTGGAGAATTTTGCTTGTGTATGGAAGAAAACCAGGACTTCAGAGTAGAGATGGAAAATTACAACCGATTAATGCATTCTCAAAATGATTAATTAGATTCCTCATTGCAGTATTCAGTAGAATATGTATAAACATCATCTATGCCGTTTAACAGATGAGATTCATTGAAAGTCAAAGGTTTAGGATGGGAATTACGTACCAATTTTTGCCTCTCTTGTCTCCGTAGAAAGTTACGCAACTGAATTGTTTCTCATCAAAAATGGTAAACATCGCATATAGTTCCGGATAGAAAATAACACGATGTATTCTTGTATAATTTCGTGTTTTTTTTTAGTTTTATACGAACGTGAGATGTTCGAAATCTCTGTTTGAAAGATTAGACAGTTTGCGGTCATGAAAAGTGAGATGCGAGAGCGTAACTATTGATGCACAATGACTGCAAAAGATTAACTCTGGCGTTCCAGTCGACACTCTGGAATCAGTCACTGGAACATTGTCCCATATGGTGTATCGTTTTGTGATAACGTGAGCAGCGCCTGACATGAATGCTTCAAGTTGTGTAATGTTTGGCACACCAAATTGAGTCTCCTTGAATTCCGTGTTAAAGATAAAAGGTTAATCCCAATGATCGTAATCTCTCCTCGTAGGTGAGGTGATACGAGCACTTGATTATTTTGCTGACTCTCCAGTAACTTGCGATCAAATTGTAACCATGATCCGCAGGTTTAAATGGTGTACTATGTATACGGTCACATGTAGACTCATGGTAAATGCGGGAACATCAAGTTTAACGTTTCCAAATGCTGAGTTATTTGCATGCGACACACGACCTGTTTCGCCTATGCTCAGAGNACCCAAGTACCACCGCATGCCACTGACGAATGGGATCTGGGAGTTATAGTACAGGAGGACGTAGGATGTTCCACGCACCGTGCCAGAGCATCATCCATGACTCTAAAGCAGGATAAACTACTCAGACGTGTTTACGGACAGTTCGAAAGAGTACTGTTCCCACGCTTGCTATCAGCGTTCGTTCGACCACACACGGAGTACGGCGATTAAGTATGAAATCCATGGTTGAACCGCGATAAGAAGGCTCTAGAACGTTCACAAAGATTGGCAACAGAATTGGTAGAACGTCTGTACAATAAGACATACTCTGAAAGACATCAAACAGTGGGGCTCTACTCATCTCAGTTCCGCCGACTTCGGGAGGAACTAATCTTGGCATATCACATTCTGCATCAACCCAACCACCCGTGCCGTTCTATGCAGACTTTATCTCAAAATGAACACTTCAGGGGACGTCCACTAAAGTTGAAGACCCAGAGCAGCCGCTTTGATTGCCGGCATCACTTGTTTGCAATCAGAGAGTGCGGCGTATGTAATTCTCTTCCATCCGTTGTGGTGTGTGCTCCTACAGTTGAACAATTTCAATCGCCAATTGATAAAGCATTGCAACACCTAAAATTTCGACATCCGTGTGTGATCATGCGCATTGTGATTATTATTATTTTCTCTTTGTGAAGTAATTCAAAATATTGTGTAAAATTCCTATGGGGAAAGGAAAAGCTTTAACTTTGTTAAATTTCTTATAATAAAAGTTGGACTTTGATTCAAACCTAGGATAGACGCACCCAAACAAGCCAACATGATTCACATGAATGAGCAAAGCGTTAATGCACTTGTGTGAGAATTTAAATGTTTTCGGTCACTGGTAAGAGGGGGAAGATTATTTTAAATCAGGGAGCGATCGCACTAAGTATCACTCCCAATGTATTCTTTATCTACGTCTACTGGTGCAGACCTTATTTAATTTGGTGGATTCGTCTCTATTCATAACTTTAGGAGATGTTGTCTTCTAGTATTTATTAAATTTGCAAAACAGTTCTCTAAGATATACAATCTTGTATCGATTCTGCTTAAAATTAAAAAAACATTGAGTTACTGGTTGATAGATCATTGTAGCCCCAAGTCTGGGCACGAGTAAATATGTAATATGTATATGTGTATGAAATAATATGCATTTATTGTACAATGCACAAGACACTGGGCAAATAGCCAACCGACATCAATCAGACATGGAAAGGCGAGCGATCCAAGGAGAGCTTCAGTGATGTTATGGACTGCGAACGTTTGTGGTAAAATTTTGAAAATAAATCGTACAACGGTGGTTGGATACGGAACATGAGCCATTCACTGTTCAAAGGTTACTTTCAGTGAGACCATGCAGCAGGCATGATCACAGAAAAATAATGGAACCACAACACTCCTTCAATAAATTTGGCACGTATTTCCACTGCTAAAAGGCTGAAGACATGTTTTGAATTGGTATTACTATTAAGTATTCTATCTAGCTGAGTTTCTTCTTCCTCCAATTTTACCATTATCCGAAATTTAGTTGCATTTTCACTGAACATCTTCTGTGTATTTTCGTGGAATTATCGGTCACAGAATTTCTACAAACGTGAGAACCCCCGTCAGAATTTACCGGTATCACCCAATACGTGGTGTGAGCGTGAGTAGGGTGAGGTTATTTCCTTTGGTGGTCGTAAGAGAACGAAATGTTGCACGCCATTCGTGCGGAATAAAACGTTGTGCCCAGTTCACTGAGTGTAAAGGTGATCTAATCAGGACTGCCTGATTCCTGATCTGATGGGAACGGGAGAAAATGATAATTTTCCTGATGTTGGTGTTTATGGAATCGGATTTTATTTGTGCGTATCACCGGTCTGGACTCAAATGAAATTGACAGAGATGTTCACTCTGTGTCAATACCTAAAAATTGGTGAGTGTTAATAGAGAGGAAAACTCGTTGGTGCTCAAAAGGGCCACTAGTTCATTTTGTGTAAAATCATTATCTAAGCATAGATTTAATCACATCCGATGAATATTATTACCATGTTCACTACTGAAATACTATCTGAATGGACTTGAGGACAGACAAATAACAGACCGTTAGAATCCCATGTTACTGAGCTACTTCCTTTCACTAAAACTTAGTTTGATTACTGTGGTCATTCATCCGATTGTGCAGCTTTTATTATTTACCACGGTGGTTCAGCAGATTTGCACTTTTAATATAACCTTTAAAGTGATATTACGTTTTATTGTGAACCACATCAAAGTCCAAGTCCAAGTTCAAGTTTTATTATGGGAATTACATAGAACCTCATACTTCTCTTGTAACCATAAAACAATTACACAAATAAATTGTTTCTCGGCGAAAATAAAATCACATAGAGTTCCAGGTAGGAGATAACAGATGATCTAGTCATCAACAAATTTGCGTTTGATTTTAGTTAAGATGTGTACCAGTGTTTTATCGAATCTCCGCTTGGAAAGTTCAAAGGACGTGAATTGGAAGACGCCGGCAGTCCAGTGGACACTTTGGAATCAGTAACTTGAAACGGTGTCCCCTAAGGTGTACATTACTTATTAACATCAGCAGCGATCGACATGTTTTGGATGCAACATTATACGTCAAAATCAAGTCTCTTCGAATTCGGTGATATTGAGTAGAATATAGTCGCAATGATCGTAATTCATCCTCGTATTTGAGGCAATGCAATCCCTTGTCACCATGTTGGTGGCCATCCTTTGTGGGCGCTCAAGCATCTTGCGATCACGTTGTAACCATGGTCTCCAGGTTTAAACGGTGTACTCTGTATACGGTCGAATGTATACTGATGGCAAACGTGGGAACAGTGCCGATTCAAACCGATCAAAGACTCACCTAAGGAAATCGACGCAGCAGCGGACGGAGCCTTAGCGCAATTGATCGCGCAGCTTAAGCCCTCTTGAGCAACTATACCTAAGTCCTTTTCACGTGAAGTATGTTGTAACTGCTGATTCCCTATGAAATACGAGAATGTTCTCTTGTGGCATAAGGATTGGAGTTTGTATTTAGAATCATCGAATTCAATGTCATTCTCATGAGACCATTGATAAGCTGCGTTAAGTGTTTATTGAAGTGTTAGAGAGCCCTCGGTTTCTGTTACTGTGTTCCAGATTTTTGTATTGTCTGCAAACAGTATTGTTTTTGGACCTAAGGCTTTTGATAGTTCATTTATGAATGCGACGGAAACGCTAGGACCAAGTAAGTATTCTAGTGGAACACCGCGGATGACGGTAATAGATCCGGATCAGCAATGAGAAATACAAACTGATATGAAGGAATGATTTCAACGAATAAATTCGAAAAAGACAGTAGTGTTATGCAAGATGTCTGCTGCAGCGACATTTTGCCTTTGAATCACTTTTTAATCCATTTGTCACCATACTCCATAAACATCTATAACGGCAATTTCTGATTCGCATGAAGTAAATGATGATATGTGAAAGAAATGTCGCTGCCGGGAAAATCTTACATAACACTACCGGGCTTTTTCAAACTGATATGGTCTGTTGTCGGAGAAATTCTTTCATCCAATCAAAAACGAAATTCCGAATGCCGTAATTGTAGAGCCTCTGGAACAAATTTGGTGATTCACCTAGCAAATGCTTTCGAGAAGTCGAGATAAACCACATCCAACGCATCCCCTTCGTTGACTGTTCTAGTTCGTTCATACAGACAAGAAGAAGGTTGGTGGAGCAGGATCGCTTTTGCCCGAACCTATGTTGACCTGTCGAAGGAATGTTGTATCTTTAAAAGTGTTCTGTCAGAAAATCTACCACATTTGACTCCATGACTTCCGATAACACCGAAAGCAGTGTTACAGTTGGTGGGGTCAATATGGGAACCACTGTTGTACATGAGCGAAATAACTCATTGTTTCCACGATTGTGGGAGTTTCGCTTTGTTGAACATTCGTTGGAACGGAATGGTTAGCGGTTCGGATATGTGATTCTCCAAAAATATCAGGGATTTCGTGTGTATATTCTCCGTACCTTGATTTGCATTTCTTCGCAAAGCCATTAGTTTTGCTTTGACATTTTCAGTAGTAAATGATACGTAAGTCAGCGAAGGATATAGAAGATGATATACCCTGGGAGGTGGCTGTAGACCTGCAACCTGTGGTGCAGAAAATACGTTGGAATATTAAGTTTTCAGCATTTCAGCTGCTTCCGTTGGAGTGGCTGCAGCTCTTTCAGCGCAGCTTAGTGTTGGTATACCAAACTTCACCTTCTGAATGGAGTTAACGTGCTTATGCAACAGCTTAGGGTTAGAGATGAATCTCTGTGCCAGCGTCTCTTGGTATTTCAGTCTATCCTCACGAATGAGTCAGTGGTTCCTTAGCACACGGTTATTATTCCACGCGACAACAATCGCAAGACGTCTATAATCTCACCAGGATAAATCCCTCAGAGATAGTCATTTTCCTCGTGTGACTTCGTATAGGTGAATTTCGCATGCGGGATTTAGTTATTACTCTAGTCTTAGTCAATGATGTCATTAGACTTGTAAGACTGTCAATAAATGTCTGCCAGGCCACCAACGGATTGGGCTCATCGTCATGGGGAACCCATTGAATAGAGAGCGCCAAGTATTCCAATAGTGTATATAGTCAGTGGGTCTGCCGGTGCTATTTGGGGAACTTACTTGAATAGAAGCGTAACAA